>CM020185.1:3868624-3886538 GCA_009805545.1 Oryza longistaminata | reverse complement strand
TAGCAGAGAATATCGAGTATGTACTCAAAAAACTGCATGGATCTTCTAGTATTATCAGGATATAACGAGCAGATTAAATATTAGGCATTATGTAAACCGTAAACAAGCATGATTTATACAGAAGAGAACGGAGCGAGCCCCCAGCGTTAGACCGTAGTTGGTTTAACGTCGGAAACATCCGCGCAATAGATATTGTATAAAAGACATGCTCTAGGTAAACATAATAAATTATAGATCTGACAATGCTGTATGATCTGAATAGGTACGATAAATTGCAGATAAAATATTGCGTACCTTTGTAGTTAGGACATCCATCTTTTGGGGTTTTGAGTAAGTTGTATCCAGACCTCTTTAGTAGAGTGGATATGCATAGACTGGTGTGTGATGCTTGTGAGCTTGGTAAACATACTCGCTCTATATATGTTGGGCTTGGCCTTCATAGCTGTGAACCATTCATATTAATACATTCTGATGTTTGGGGACCATGCCCTGTTACTTCTGTGAGTGGTTTCAAGTGGTTTGTCACCTTTATTGATTGTCATACTCGTATGACTTGGATTTATATGCTTAAGCATAAGAATGAGGTCCTTCGATGCTTCCAGGACTTTCATAAATTAGTGACAACCCAATTTTCTTAGAATAATTAAATATAGAACTATTTTCTTAAAGAAAAAAGTCCACTCAAACTAACTATTCAAACTAACTATTTCATTGGATCGAACACCTTAAATTAATTTTTTTCTTATTTTACCCTTATATATACTATTGAAAATGGTTAACTCAGCTCCCTCATGCCTAACATTTTTGTTTTCTATAGGCTATATATTTAGGCTGCAATTTTGTAGACCCACAGATGACACCGTTATCAATGTTAGAAAATATTTTCTAACCTTTTATTATGATTTTTTGCATGAAATTTTAAAACTCAATATTTAAATCTATCTTGAGTGCTTCCAACCTAAACACATTAACCCCTCTTAATATAATAAATCTGGACAGATTTGTTGTACTAGGATAGGTTGGCATTTTTGGGACGGAGTAAGTAAGTTGTTAACATGTATCATCGACATACCTAATTTCAATGCAAAATACCGCTTATATAGGGAGTGAAAAAAGAGAAATACTATTAAAGGGTAAAGTGATCCTTTTTTTAGTAGTTTGAGAGTGCAGGATGAGCTTAAAAAAAATACTTTAGAGGGTTAACTGGTGTGACAAAATAGTTTGAGTGGGTAAAATGGACTATCTTCTAATATCCAAAATAAACTAAACTAAAATTTAGACTTAAAAAATAGAAAGTAAAATTTAGAATAGTATTATCGTCAAGGCAGCACAATGGTAGTGCTGCCATATATATAGACTCTTTTACAAACATCGGATGTTTCCTTTACAGGTCGGTATTATTTTATTCAACTAGCTTGTATTTTATTCAACTAGCTAGTGTGATCTGAAGACTGAACAGCCCGGCTGCCCGTCTTTGTTTCTTATTCTCAACTTGCTTTATATAATATCTTGAACGTAAATTCCAGGAAATTGGTGCATATATATACACTATTAATTTCTGTTTGCAGGTAGTGGTGATGGTAAATCTATCATCATTTTTACTATTACCACCTAATAACTACTGTACGTGACCAATAAACAGTTAGATAAGATTTATCTTATTTCCAGCCAATTTTTTATTTATAGTAATTAATTATTTGGAAATTAAATAACCAGTAAATTATCCGCATTGGCTCCACCTCTCTCCTCCCCTCTCCGCGTGGGACGGTGTCCGTGGCGTCGTGGCGTCGGCCGCGGGCGGGACAACTGTTCCCGTGATTAATCCGGCCGTTTCCGCGGCGGATCCAGCATCAGTGGTGGGCGAGAAACTGACGGCGGCCGTTCTTGCAGCGAATCCAGTGTTGGCGGCATCGGCAATGGGCGAGGGTAGCATCGGCCACGTTGGCGGCAGGCGAGGCGGTCGTTCTTGTGTCAGATCCGGTGTCGACAGTGGGTGGGGCGGCGTAGGCCGCATCAGCGGCGGGCGGGGTGGTTGTTCTCATGGCAGATCCGGTGTCGAAAGTGGGCGGTATGTCCAGATTCGTAGTACTAGGATATATCACATCCAGTACTAGGTTGTGTTTTTATGGGACAGAGAGAGCATGTCAATATGTGATGTGGCGATAATCGACAAGCGACGAAAGGCAGGCAGGAGTCCCTTAACTTTCATGCCAAACTATCTGCTTGTTTGCCGTCAGACACGCTCTAGCTCCCTCGTTGCTTGGTCAACTTCAGGGTCTCCGGGCCAGCATTTAGCTATTCGTCGGGTTAAGGCACTGTTTTCAAGTCGTCTGATTAGTCGTGACTAATCATGATTAGGCTATTCCCAACCAAGAGACTAGACATAATTTCTATATAAACTTCACATCATCAAGAAACTAGTACACTACTTTTTCAATACAAACACCACTATTTCATACTTAAATTTAATGCTACTTATCTCACATGATGTCTTGGATATTGTGTAGAAACCATACCTCATGCAAGATATGGTTTCTTTTTTTCCTCATTTATTCACTTGCCACATCATTTTTCACTTTAGGTGGTAGATTATTTAATGCTATAGACACCATTTTATTCATTAGGTTAGGAATGGCCTTAGTCGTCCTCTGCTACTCAACCTTCTCATCAGTCTTTTTTATCGCTGCCCTCTGCTGCTCGCTGCTACCACGCGCACAGCTGCTCTCGGACGAGGCAACGACCACTCCTTCCCTTCCCTTAACCGTTAAGCTACTCTAAAATCCCAAGCTTCGGATCGAATCGAGCTACGAATCACGTCCCAGGGCAAAGAAAGGTAGGCCTTTTTCAGTTAAAATTTCAAAAGATTTCTTGATGGAAGTTTTGGATCTGTGTTGTAATCATCAACCGGCACTTCTGGGCTGGGCAATTGAAAGTTCTGTTACTCAGTGGGGAGGTGCAGGGGTGAACTAAGAAACTAGAGATAAAACTTTCAACTTTTTATATGTTGGTCGTTTTTACAAAATCGATGTTGTTTCTGCGTGAGTTGGAAGTTTGATGAGAAAAATCAGAGCTAAAAGTTAAAAAAGAAAGAAATTCGGCTTGAAAACTCATTATTTATGTGGTTTGTGATGATGAAGGAGAGGAGCTTTCTCGATCGCAATCATGGAGCTGGTGATGGGGGCAATGGAAAACCTGATCCCCAAGCTGGGTGAGCTGCTCAAGGAAGAGTACGTCTTGCAGTCGGGCGTGAGAGAGAAGATCCAGTCTGTCTCACGGGAGCTCGAGAGCATCCACGCTGCTCTCCGCAAGATCGGCAAGGTGCCATGGGAGCAGCTTGACGATGAGGTGAGGCTTTGGGCGCGTGATGCGAGAGAAGCGGCCTACGACATGGAGGACATCATCGATTCCTTCCTTGTCCGTGTCGAGGTTGGCGGCGGCACAGGCGTTGGGCCCGGAGTGGCAGCGTCATACGCGAGCAGAAGGCCAGGCACGCGTGCGTGAGGCGGCGGTGTCCACAGCGCGCGTGCGTGTAGGAAGAAGAGGAGAGGAAGGAGGGAAGAAGAGGGAGAAGGGTGAGAAGAAGAAGAAGGAAGAGAACAACAAGAAGAGGAGAAGGAGGAAGGAGTACTATCACTGGTAGATTTGGGGTTTTGTGTGGTTGATTTAAGAAGAGGAGGAGGAAGGAGTACTATCACTGGTAAATTTGGGATTTTGCTGTTGTGTGTGGTTGCTGCTGGTAGATTTGGGATCTTGTTGTTGTGTATGGTTGCTGCTTGCTGCTGGTAAATTTGGTGCTGCTTGCTGAAGAGAAGAGAGAAGGAGAAGAAAGAAATGTCTTCAGTGGTTGGAAATGAGGTTGTAGATGCTTCCTCACTTATCACTAAGGGTGATATGAAGGATTTGCTAGAGGATTTGTTGAAGATGGGCATGATAGGTCAGAGGAATGTAGCAGGAGGTTCTAAACTGAAACTAGAAGTGATGCCAAGTGAGTTGAGGTTGGAAGGGAGCAAAAATTATTTGAGTTGGTGTAGGAGAGTTCAACTAATGTTGAGAGCAAAAGGGGTGGATCATTTTTTGCAAGAGGGTTGTGAAGAGCCCTCTGATAAGGAGAGCCAAGCATGGAGGACATGGAATACAACAAATTTAACAGTTATGGTAGTGAGTTGCAGCAGTTATGGACAAATCTTGATCACTGTGATCCTTTACAGTTGAAGCATGAGGAGGACATTGTGATTGGAAATAAATGGATGCAGAGGCGAAGAGTCATTCATTTCTTGAAGGGGCTGAACAAGGAGTTTGAGGATAGAAGAGCGGCTATGTTCCACCAGGCTACAGTGCCTACTATGGAAGAGGTTATTTTTGCTATGGTGCAGGAGATGAGGTTGAAACTGATGAGAGGCACAAATCCTACAAGATCAGCATACACTGTGGCTGATAATAGGGAATGCTACAACTGTGGACAAGTGGGTCATGTGAGCTACATTTGTCCCACTCCTCGGAACATTGGCGGCAGGGGGTTAATTCGAGGAGGGCATGGTGGATTTGGTGGAACCCGTGGTGGATTTGGAGGAGACCGTGGTGGCTTTGTGGGAAACCTCAGTGGTAGAGGAGGTGACCGGAGAGGTTGCGGTGGAGGTCGTGGTAGGGCAGAGGTTCTCCTCAGGCCAATGCAGCCATTGAGGAGGGTAAAGCTATTACCCTAACAGGTGAACAGCTGACACAGTGGGAAGAATGGCAGAAGAACAAGACCAATGAGAGCTCCAACACCACCACTCACTTTGGTAACTTTGCCAACTACGCCTAAGTGGGTGAAGGTACTCAGGCACATGCACTAATTGCATCTACATATAGACATCCTATAGATTGGATCATAGACTCAGGAGCATCAAAGCATGTCATAGGATTGCATAATACTTTCACATCATACACCCCTTATATCCACTCTGAAACTATCTAAATCGCTGATGGTACATCCAAACCTATTTATGGTATAGGGTCGGTAGAGTGCACATCATCAATGAACTTATCTTATGTTCTGCATGTTCCTTCCTTTCTAGTTAACCTTCTCTCGGTTTGTTCGGCTATTGATCAACTCAAGTGCATTGTTGTATTTGATGAGAATTCTTGTCTGTTCCATGAGAAGGGACTAGGAGGAGGATTGGGACTGGAGTCAGGCGTGATGGGTTGTGGTACATCAATCATGAGGAACTGGTACTAGCTGCGGTGGTTGGAGATGTTTAGAAGGAGATCAGTTTGCTTCATTGTGTCGACGTTTGATGTCTCGACTACGGTATTTGGACAGTATGGGGATCGTTGGTGCTTGGATATACGCGAGACTGAGGTAAAAGAGATGGAGACAGGGATTTTTATACAGGTTTGGGGCCCCTGAGTGGTCAGGTAATAACCCTACATCCTGTTGGCCGGAGCCGATGTTGCTTTTTATTCACCATAATCACACCAGTACAATATGTGGGCAGCCTATCTAACTGTTGTCGACATGTCGGTCTGAAGGTCTGACTTGTAGTCGACAACAAGGGGGTTAATTCGAGGAGGGCATGGTGGAATTGGTGGAACCCGTGGTGGATTTGGAGGAGACCGTGGTGGCTTTGGGGGAAACCGCAGTGGTAGAGGAGGTGACCGGAGAGGTCGCGGTGAACAGCTGACACAGTAGGAAGAATGGCAGAAGAACAAGACCAATGAGAGCTCCAACACCACCACTCACTTTGGTAACTTTGCCAACTACGCCCAAGTGGGCGAAGGTACTCAGGCACATGCACTTGCATCTACATATAGACATCCTATAGATTGAATCATAGACTCAGGAGCATCAAAGCATGTCATAGGATTGCATAATACTTTCACATCATACACCCCTTATATCCACTCTGAAACTATCCAAATCACTGATGGTACATCCAAACCTATTTATGGTATAGGGTCGGTAGAGTGCACATCATCAATGAACTTATCTTCTGTTCTGCATGTTCCTTCCTTTCCAGTTAACCTTCTCTCAGTTTGTTCGGCTATTGATCAACTCAAGTGCATTGTTGTATTTGATGAGAATTCTTGTCTGTTCCAGGAGAAGGGGACTGGGAGGAGGAATGGGACTGGAGTCAGGCGTGATGGGTTGTGCTACATCAATCATGAGGAACTGGGACTAGCTGCGGTGGTTGAAGATGTTGAGAAGGAGATCAGTTTGCTTCATTGTTAGTTAGGACATCCATCTTTTGGGGTTTTGAGTATGTTGTATCCAGACCTTTTTAGTAGAGTGGATATGTATAGACTGGTGTGTGATGCTTGTGAGCTTGGTAAAACATATTCGCTCTATATATGTTGGGCTTGGCCTTCGTAGCTGTGAACCATTCATATTAATACATTTTGATGTTTGGGGACAATGCCCTGTTACTTCTGTGAGTGGTTTCAAGTGGTTTGTCACCTTTATTGATTGTCATACTCGTATGACTTGGACTTATATGCTTAAGCATAAGAATGAGGTCCTTCGATGCTTCCAGGACTTTCATAAATTAGTGACAACCCAATTTTCTTAGAATTATTAAATATAGAACTATTTTCTTAAAGAAAAAAGTCCACTCAAACTAACTATTCAAACTAACTATTTCATTGGATCGAACACCTTAAATTATTTTTTTTTCTTATTTTACCCTTATATATACTATTGAAAATGGTTCACTCAGCTCCCTCATGCCTAACATTTTTGTTTTCTATAGGTTATATATTTAGGCTGCAATTTTGTAGACCCACATATGACACCGTTATCAATGTTAGAAAATATTTTCTAACTTTTTATTTATGATTTTTTGCATGAAATTTTAAAACTCGATATTTAAATCTATCTTGGGTGCTTCCAACCTAAACACATTAACCCATTCTAATATAATAAATCTGGACATATTTGTTGTACTAGGATAGGTTGGCATTTTTGGGACGGAGTGAATAAGTTGTAACATGTATCATCGTCATACCTAATTCCAATGCAAAATACCACTTATATAGGGAGTGAAAAAAAGAGATATACTATTAAAGAGTAAAGTGATCCCTTTTTTTAGTAGTTTGAGAATGCAGGATGAGCTTAAAAAAATACTTTAGAGGGTTAACTGGTGTGACAAAATAGTTTGAGTGGGTAAAATGGACTATCTTCTAATATCCAAAATAAACTAAACTAAAATTTAGACTTAAAAAATAGAAAGTAAAATTTAGAATAGTATTATCGTCAAGGCAGCACAATGGTAGTGCTGCCATATATATAGACTCTTTTACAAACATCGGATGTTTCCTTTACAGGTCGGTATTATTTTATTCAACTAGCTAGTGCGATCTGAAGACTGAACAGCCCGGCCGCCCTTCTTTGTTTCTTATTCTCAACTTGCTTTATATAATATCTTGAACGTAAATTCCAGGAAATTGGTGCATTTAGGGATATTCTCATGGATCTTGACAAGCAGTCATACAATGACTTAAATCTAAAGCTGCTGGACGAAAGGCAACTCATCAACAAACTCCAGGAATTCCTCCAGAAAAATAGGTAGGAATATAATCACCAAACCTTTGGCGCCTATTGGTAGAGAATGCAATAACAATTAACTTTCTCCAAATTATTGCATGCTACAGTTTGATGCAGATTCATGTTGTTCCTCCTTACTACTTCTGTTTATATATATAACAAAATCTCATGCTACTGTAATATGGTTGATGGTTTTCCGCGGTTGTTGTGTTCTGCTTGCTTTTACATGTTCTTCCACTAGTTTTAATTACTAACTCTATTCCCTTTCACTGTTGTGTGGATATATGTACCAGGTGTTTTGTAGTCATTGATGACATATGGGATAAGGATTCATGGAGGTTAATTAGATGTGCACTACAAGACAGTAACCATGAAAGCAGAGTAGTCACAACTACTCGTATTTATGAAGTTGCCACACAAGTGGGCGAAGTTTACAAAATGCAGCCACTTTCTCATGATGAATCAAAAAAATTATTGTACACAAGAATTATTAGCGGTGAAGGTGAATCTCTCCCTAGTACATCGGTTGAGGCATGTGACAAAATACTAAAGAAATGTGGCGGTGTGCCTTTAGCTATCATCACAATAGCTAGTCTGTTGGCCAATAAACCAAGGGAATACTGGTCCGAAGTGTATAACTCTATTGGTTTAGAACATGGATACAATGATGACGTAGATAATACAAGAAGGATATTGTCTTTGAGCTACTATGATTTGCCGTTGCATCTGAAGCCGTGCTTATTGTACCTAAGCATATTTCCGGAAGATTATTATATTGAGAAAAATTTGTTAATATGGAAGTGGATAGCAGAGGGTTTTGTACATGAGAAACAAGCAGCAAAGTTAGGGTTATTTGAAACCGGGGAGGGATATTTCAATGAGTTGATAAACAGAAGCATGATCCAGCCAGTTGAGAATGAATACTCAGGGCACATGCGTGGTTGCCGTGTTCATGACATGGTACTTGATCTGATCCTCTTATTGTCAGGTGAAGAAAACTTTGTCACTGTAGTAGATGGCAGTAAGGAACATGAACTTTCATGGAACAATGCCCGCAGATTAGCTCTACAACATTTTAGTTTTGAAGAGAACAGGAATCAGTTGGCTAATATGGGTGTGAAGCAAATAAGGTCCCTTATTATGACTGAGTGCTTTGATATGAACATGCAATTATCGAGCTTCCAAGTTTTACGTGTATTAGAAATACAAAAGCAAGGCAGTTGGAACATTGATGGTAAAATTAACCTGCAGCATGTTAGAAATTTACTTCACCTTAGGTTCCTCAGTCTAGAATATATTGATTCTATTTCTCTCATAGAGCAAGTCAGAAATCTGAGGTTTCTACGAGTACTTCATCTCAAGTACTCTAACATACAAGAGCTGCCAGAGTCAGTGGGCCTGCTAACAAAATTGCTTTTCCTACGTGTTGATGCTTATGTAAGGGTGCCGCTTGGTGTGATCGAGAAGCTGACATCCTTACAGGAGCTGTATTTGACGCTTTTTGATGATACGTTCCAGTTCGTGAAGGTCCTAGGCAAGCTGAGGGAACTGAGGGTGCTGCATGTTACAAACCTTTATCTTGATGGACAGGGTGAGACATCAGCACTGCTGGAGTCCCTATGCAATCTGCACAAGATCCAAACTTTGGACATTGGCCACAAGATGCAAACTTTGGACATTGGCCATGATTTTGATCTAGATGAGGGTGTCACGTGGGATGCAGGATTCACTTCCCCTCAATGCCTCCGATACCTATGCATGACGTCTTTGAGGTTTCAGAGAATGCCAGAGTGGATTAACTTGTCGCTTCTTCCAAACCTCTCTTATCTTGAATTGGGAGTGAGTTTTTTGGAAGAGCCAGACCTGGAAACCCTTGGGAGGTTACCAAAACTACGATACCTCACTCTGTATACACACTACGACAGGATAGTAAGCATCGGGAAGATTGCCGGTGCTGGTGATGCCTGCTTCCGAGAGTTGAGATTTTTTAGCACACCCAACTTGTGTGTCCGGTTTGATCAGCATGCAATCATGTGCAGCAAAGAAAAAGCTGTCATGCCAAACGTCAAAACTCTCGTTTTTTGTGTTTATGTGCGGATCCTAAAAGATGCCGACATACTTGGTTTTGACAAGCTGTTTAGCTTCGCTCATCTTGGAAGAAGTTCGCTCCAACAAGTCCATGTTAACATCAATTGTCGTGGTGCTCGTGCCATGGAAGTCGAGGAAGTGGAGGTGGCGTTGGCACACGCAGCCTCCATCCATCCCAACCGTCCTACCCTTCAAATCAATAGGTTTTCGGAGGGACAAATGCTTCCCCCTCACGAGGAGGTACGCTCACACAAATGGGCCTTATCTTTTCGCTTATGCTTATACTTATAAACCAAAATTTAAAATTTTAAGTTTAAAATTAGAGCTGATTTCGAGGTTTTTTTATCGAAGTTTATTTTTCAGCCTCTGCTTTTAGATCGCTAAGAACATCTATATAAATGTTTTATTCACAAATTACTTTTCCTTTGCAAATATAGTGTTTGACTTATTCCACGAATAAGCGAAACGATGGGCCGATTAATCGATCGGACTTTTTCCGATGGTCTCTATTAGTACTGTTATACTACGTACTACTATTATTATCAACAGTACAAGACGTCTCAACTGTTGGTTTATGACTTCTAGTACTGGTAGAAAAAGAGTATTCGAGTAGTACTTGGTGTGGCAGTATAAATAAATACCGGTTTAAATTCGTTTATACCGTTAGTAACAGAACATTGTATTTATAAAACACTTATTTGAACTTTCACGTAGATAATACAAGAAGGATATTGTCTTTGAGCTACTATGATTTGCCGTTGCATCTGAAGCCGTGCTTATTGTACCTAAGCATATTTCCGGAAGATTATTATATTGAGAAAAATTTGTTAATATGGAAGTGGATAGCAGAGGGTTTTGTACATGAGAAACAAGCAGCAAAGTTAGGGTTATTTGAAACCGGGGAGGGATATTTCAATGAGTTGATAAACAGAAGCATGATCCAGCCAGTTGAGCATGAATACTCAGGGTACATGTGTGGTTGCCGTGTTCATGACATGGTACTTGATCTGATCCTCTTTTTGTCAGGTGAAGAAAACTTTGTCACTGTAGTAGATGGCAGTAAGGAACATGAACTTTCATGGAAAAATGCCCGTAGATTAGCTCTACAACATTGGAGTTTTGAAGAGAACAGGAATCAGTTGGCTAATGTGGTTGTGAAGCAAACAAGGTCCCTTATTATGACTGAGTGCTTTGATAAGAACATGCAATTACCGAGCTTCCAAGTTTTACGTGTACTAGAAATACAAAAGCAAGGCCGTTGGTGGAACATTGATGGTAAAATTAACCTGCAGCATGTTAGAAATTTACTTCACCTTAGGTTCCTCCATCTAGATTGTATTGATTCTATTCCTCTGATTGAGCAAGTCAGAAATCTGAGGTTTCTACAAGTACTTCATCTGAAGGAATCTAACATACAAGAGCTGCCAGAGTCAGTGGGCCTGCTAACAAAATTGCTGTCCCTACGAGTTGATATTGATGTAAGGGTGTCGCCTGGTGTGATCGAGAAGCTGACGTCCTTACAGGAGCTGTATTTGAGGCCTTATAGTGATGATACGTTCCAGTTCGTGAAGGTCCTAGGCAAGCTGAGGGAACTGAGGGTGCTGCATGCTAAAAACCTTAAGCTTGATGGACAGGGTGAGACATCAGCACTGCTGGAGTCCCTATGCAATCTGCACAAGATCCAAACTTTGGACATTGGCCAAAATTTTGATCTAAATGAGGGTGTAACGTGGGATGCAGGATTCACTTCCCCTCATCGCCTCCGATACCTCTGCTTGATGTGTTTGAGTTTTCATAGAATGCCAGAGTGGATTAACTCGTCGCTTCTTCCAAACCTCTCTTATCTTGAATTGGGAGTGAATTTTTTGGAAGAGCCAGACCTGGAAACCCTTGGGAGGTTACCAAAACTACGATGCCTCGAACTGTATATACACTGCAACAGGATAGTAAGCATCGGGAAGATTGCCGGTGCTGGTGGTGCCTGCTTCCGAGAGTTGAGATTTTTCAGCACACCCAACTTGTGTGTCCTGTTTGATCAGCATGGCATCATGTGCAGCAAAGAAATGGCTGTCATGCCAAACGTCAAAACTCTCAATTTTTGTGTTTATGTGCGGATCCTAAAAGATGCCGACATACTTGGATTTGACAAGCTGTTTAGCTTCGCTCATCTTGGAAGAAGTTCGCTCCAACAAGTCCATGTTAACATCAATTGTCGTGGTGCTCATGCCATGGAAGTCGAGGAAGCGGAGGCGGCGTTGGCACACACAGCCACCATCCATCCCAACCGTCCTACCCTTCGAATCAATAGGTTTTCGGAGGATGAGATGCTTCCCCCTCACGAGGAGGTACGCTCACACAAATGGGCCTCATCTTTTCGCTTATGTTTATACTTATCAGCTAAAATTTAATATTTTAAGTTTAAAATTGAAGCTGATTTCGAGGTTTTTTTCATCGAAGTTTATTTTTCAGCCTCTGCTTTTAGATCGCTAAGAGCATCTATATAAATGTTTTATTCACAAATTACTTTTCCTTTGCAAATATAGTGTTTGACTTATTCCACGAATAAGCGAAACGATGGGCCGATTAATCGATCGGACTTTTTCCGATGGTCTCTATTAGTACTGTTATACTACGTACTACTATTATTATCAACAGTACAAGACGTCTCAACTGTTGGTTTATGACTTCTAGTACTGGTAGAAAAAGAGTATTCGAGTAGTACTTGGTGTGGCAGTATAAATAAATACCGGTTTAAATTCGTTTATACCGTTAGTAACAGAACATTGTATTTATAAAACACTTATTTGAACTTTCAGTGACCGCTGGCTCCCATTTTATTGATTGAGCTGTGTATCATCTATTCTTCTCTATACTAATTAGTTTTCTTTCTTCTTTCTTGATGGCCAATTGCTTCTCCTTCCCAGCCTAGCAGCTTCTTTCCTAAAGTTGTTGTCGAAAATCTCAATGCGCATGAGAGAAAAGACGACGATCTTCGTTTTGACCTCGTGTGGATGCTCCAGCGTAATCCATGTGTAAAGAAATTCAGTGTCTCCATCGACTGTGAAAATGCATGTCTTGAGGAGGTGGAGAAAGCGGAGGCGGCTGCGAGATTTGCAGTCGACTTCCACGCCAACCGCCCGACACTTGAACTGGTAAAATATGGTGAAGATAAGATGGTGTTTCCTGGCCAACACCAACAGGTATGCAACCCAGGTTGTCTATCTGACTCTAATCCCTAGTTGGTTACTGTGAATCCCATTAATTTGGTTCAACGCCTCTTCTGCAATACCATCTCTGTTATATGCAGTGAGAATTGTGAGATGATATGCCTAAGTGCAATTAATTAAGGTGTGGGTGCTAATAAAAGCTATGCATATGAGCAGGAGCTTCCTTCATGGATATCTTATCTCGCTCTGTTGTGGATAACTGGCTACTGATCATGGTGTTAATGCTAGCAGATACTCCTCGTCATTTCATCTTAAAATATAGCAACCTGATAATATTAGGATTCATAGTATTAAAATATATCATATTTCATACCAGATTACTATATTTTTTTGACGGAAAGATTACTATATTTTAAGTTAGAGGGTGTACTAACATAATAAACATAGATTAAAACAGCATGTTCCTTCAACTAAGAAAGAGGTCGACTAAGAAAGGTCCATCTGAAGAAATTCTACCATGTTGTTTTGAGTCAAGATTGTCAAAGTGGTAGCACAGGAGTCTCACTGTCTTGAGCAGAACAGGGAGCCCCTGCACTGCAGATCGAGCCGAAGAACACTGGATGTAATCCTGATCAGAACACCATTTTGACTTCCATTTTATTTGAGAACACCGCAAATTTTACTCTGCAACCTGTAACAAAATGTACATGTACCAGCTCAAATCTTATTTCCGATTGATGGCTAGTTGGAAAGCTTGCTGCAGAGTCTTGATTAAAATGTGTCCACAGAAAGATATTTGCTCTGGTCTAACAAAAAGTACCTCGAGGTACCGATTCCTCATGATACCAAATCATTTCCAATCGTTGGACCATGAGGTACTGATACCTCGAGATACGGATCGGCGCAAATCTCTTGTGACAAACAAGTTATCTCCAGTTAGGCAGCGAGGCACAACCCAAAAGTGATTAGTCTACCTTTCCTCTCTTCTCATGACATTTTCACTCCAATTCTGATTTTATGTACTCTGTCCGTTTCAATTTACTTGTTGTTCTAGCATTCATTTTTTTTATCAAAGTACTTGTCTTTTAGAAAGCAAGAGCTGATTTATCAATAGGATTCAGCTGTACAGTCTGTAAGCCTCTGGCTATTCGATCGACTCTGCATGAATAACAGGAGAGAATTTGAGAAAGGGCCTTGGGAGGTAACCATGCTTTTCTTTTCGCGATACATGTAGTTTTCATTCCTTTTGCTTCAAGCTCCTTACTGCTGTTAAATTTTGATGGATGCACATGAGAATTGTTGAGATTATAGGCATATAATGATTTAATCTATTCCATAAATAAATCATAACATTACAGATGAAAACTAGCATGAACGCATCATTAGATCTACACAGTATAACATGAACAGATCAAATATGCGCAACATATTGAACACGTACCGAGGTGGCGGAAAGACCGGCTGCTCGGTCAAAACTTTTCGCAGGCGTCTACGAAGGCACGAAACACGCGAGCGAAGAGGAAGGCGAGCCGTCGCGAACGAACAGGGAGCAGTTGTGCGAAGTGCTTCCCAAAAACCTTATTGCCGCCTTCTCCCGGTGCAGGACGTCGAAGGCAGAGGTTCCGGACTGTCTCTCGCTGGCACGCAGCAGCAGCAACAGTGAGAGGGCTGGGGCTGCCATGTGGAGGGCTGCGGGTGGAGCGAGCGAGCAAGCCGGCGAGAGGGGAGGCAGCAGGTGGCAGCACATGAGGAGGTGGCGGGCGATGACGGCGCCCTCCCCTCCACCAGATCCGGCGGGAGGGGAGGCGGCGGGTAGTGGCGGCCTGTGCGGCGGTGGAGCGGCGGTGACTTGACGGCGTCGGTGGCGCACGAAGCGGCGGTAGGCGGCAACGCATGAGGAGGTGGCGGGCGGCGTTGGGTGGATTTATGATGATTTGTGAATTTTTTTAGATGATTTGTGAATTTGTGGATGATTTCGTTGTTGAGTATGTTTATTCGATCTGTTATCTCAATTTGATGTGAGGATTTAGGGATTTCAATATGCAAGCAGCAAAAAAACAATAGAAAAAAAAAGAAAAAGACCTTTAGTGTCGATTGGTAATGATGAAATTTGAATGCTTTGGGAGAGAAAAACTGGGGATGTTCTTTTTACCAATTCCAAAAAGAGCAAGTACAATATGAGAATTAAGCATGCTACAATATGTTCATCATGGCAAAAATGCTGAGTTAGCGGAGAGAATCAAGGACAAAAAAAACTTAAGCGGGCGACTACATTAGCGCCGGCTGTACACAGTCTCCAAGACTAGGGCTGTATTTAGTTCGTGGTCCAAATTTTTTTAAGTATATGGATACACATTTGAAGTATTAAACATAGACTAATAATAAAACTAATTACAGATTCCGCTTGTAAACTGCGAGACGAATCTATTAAGCCTAATTAATCCGTCATTAGCAAATGTTTACTATAGCACCATATTGTTAAATCATGGCGTAATTAGGCTCAAAAGATTCGTCTCGCAATTTACATGCAAATTGTGCAATTGATTTTTTTTCGTCCACATTTAATGCTCCATGTATGTGTCCAAATATTTGATGTGATGGAAAAGTTGAAAGTTTGAAGAAAAAATTTGAATCTACACACGGCCTAGATGAAGTTACGGCAATTGGCCATGCCCTTGCTTGCGCATAATTATTGGGTACCAGTTGTTTAGGATGAATGGTAATCGGACAATAAGCTGTTTGAGCATGCAGCTTTTGGTCTGCGCAAGGAAGAAAAAGCAAGCTACATCTATATGCTATATAGCATACTAAATGACATGACAAATTTTATAGCCAGCAATGGACGGTATTATTGATCCTGCTCTAATTTTACTAGGACATTGGAGTCCGAACTCAATCCAGACGATCTTTTTTTTATAAAAAAGAGTGCAGTTCAAAGCATTGTAGCAGTCGAGGGGACCTAGCACGCACTTATTCCATATCAAAACTGAGATCGCGTACTACCCAAGTGCTCCTCCATCCTAAAATATAAGGCACAGCTACTTTTTCTTCATGTCTTAAAATATAAGGCATGCATGCATGCATTAATTAGCACATATTTCTTCTCTAAATTCGTTTTATTTTATATCTTCTACCATCAAACCCCTAATCACATTACTTGTATGCATTGAGATGATCTAACCAAGGAACTCATTAAATTTTTTCTTAGTCTTTGTGTTAGTAGTAGTTAGAGCAGGTACAATAGCAGACTATAAGCCAACTATAAATATATTTTAAAGAGATAAAGGAAGAGAGAGAAGAGTTGCGGGCTGCAGATTTGTAACCAGCTGCAGTATGGACTCTAAAACGTAACGTGTGTATGACAGATGAGACCAGATATTAATACTATAGTAAGCAACTATTGTATGAATTGGCTATTACATAGGCTATGGATGATTTAAAGCTAGTAGTGGGCTGTACTATTAAACTTGCTCTTATGTCTCATATTTTAGGATGGAGGAAGTAATTAAGTAACCATAGATACTCGAAACGGAGGAAAGCGAATGAAAGCTGGTGGAACATACATAATAATCGGCGCGCATGCATTGTTTTTGTGAAAGCAGTGCCATATTGTGATTCCGTACAACAATGTGTACGATCAATATATAAATATATAATTACTGTAGTAGTTTAGGATGGACTTGCGTTGGAAACTTGGATGTCATTAGATATAATGCTGATTTTTTTTATATATTTTAGCTCTTTATGCAAACTTTTTTATATATAGACCTTAAAAAAACTTATTAACGAATCTTTTTTTTCTAGGTGCTCAATCCATGCGTCCAGAAATCCAGCATCATTATGCATTATGCATAAAAAAAACGTTATGCAATCATTATGCCTTAATATTATTAACGTATAATAAGGCATAATGATTGCATAAAAAAACCGAGTAATGATATGCGAGGGATAGAAATCAAGTTTATAAATATAGTCTTTCCACCGTATACGCACGCATGTCATGTACTAATTTATAATCATTTATAATGTTTAACTTAGAAAAATCTGCTTTAGCGTGCCATTTTAGCCTTAGTTTGCATGTACTAAACAAGTTCACGTATCAAAACGAGTGTTTTACATGTTCATGGACTAGATTACACCCACTTGACAAGATCGTGTACTGATGATGCAATTTCCTCGAAATCATATCATTAAGGCAATGCTAATCTAACAACATAGTGCACTAGTTTCAGGCAAAATCATTTTTAGAATGGGTCCTTACGAACTCTTTAGGATTACTAAAAATATTTTTAGCAGTACGGGAAGGCACATATTGAAAAAAAACACATCATCAGGCCAAAAACGAACCGTACATGAAAGAAAAGATATTAAATAATCTCTTGCATACTGAGGAAAAAAACACCATTACTAGGTTCCCCTCCAATTCGCCTTGGCCAGGTTATTATTTTGGTAGGGTTACATTTCTGTGAAAGAACAACATAAAGAGTTTTTGGTCTTTAGTGGTACCTTTAACTCCTCAGAGCATTGTACATAGGTTTAACTAAAAAAAGGGGCCTGTTTAGATCCCGGTAAAAATTTTTGCATTGTCACATCGAATGGTTGCACACATGTACAGAGTATTAAATATAATTGAAAAATAACTAATTACATAGATTGCGTGTAAATTGCGAGACAAATTTTTTTAGCCTAATTGCTCCATGATTTGACAATGTGGTGCTACAGTAAACATTTTCTAATGACGGATTAGTTAGGCTTAATAAATTCGTCTCGCAGTTTACAGACGAATTCTATAATTTTTTTTGTTATTAGTCCATGTTTAATACTTCAAATGTGTATCCGTATATCCAATGTGACACGCCGAAACTATTAACGCCTGGATCTAAACACAACCTATATTCACTAGTACAAAAACCCTCATAGGTGCCGGTTGGGAACCGGCTATAGGTGCCGGTTTTCCAATCGGCACCTATTGGTCGGCACCAATAAAAACAACCGGCCCCTATACCAAAATAGAACCGGCACCTATAAGTTTGCACGAGCCAAAAAAAAAAGAGCCGGCTCGATTCAAGCCGGAACTCACAATCTTCGTGCCATCCCCGAACCCCCACAAATCAAGAATCATAAATCACAGATCACA
>CM020185.1:3832985-3850812 GCA_009805545.1 Oryza longistaminata | reverse complement strand
TGTTGGAGATGTTCTTACCTTGTAAGCCTCCCTCCGCTGGGGTGATGTCCACACTGGGCCCCCACCGACGCCATCCGCCGTCCTCTCTTTCTCCATGCCAACCTCGTCGTTGCTCCCTCTCCAGTGCACCATTGTACTACGCCGAGGAACCACAGTAAGGCTGTGTTTAGATCCAAACTTTGCTCTTTTTCCATCACATCAACCTGTCATACACACACAACTTTTCAGTCACATCGTCTCCAATTTCAACCAAATTCCAAACTTTGGCTTGAACTAAACACAGCGTAAGAGTAGTCCACGCCGAAAGAAAGAGCCAAGTCCACAACGAGAAAGGGAAAAATCAATTCACAAGCTTAGGCCTTGGTTACATCCAAAAAAATATTTTGACCAAAAACATCACATCAAATGTTTAGACACATGCATGGAGCATTAAATATGGACAAAAAATCAATTGCACAGTTTACATATAAATTGCGAGACGGATTTTTTGAGTCTAATTGCGCTATGATTTGACAATGTGGTATTACAGTAAACATTTGCTAATAATAGATTAATTAGGCTTAATAAATTTATCTCACAGTTACAAATGAAATCTATAATTTATTTTATTATTAGTGTACATTTAATACTTTGAACGTGTGGTGATATACCTCAAAAATTTTATACCCAAGGAATTAAACACGGCCTTACTCTGTGTCGATGTCGACACCTGCGTCCCACCGCCGCAGTCCATCACATCCGCTGCCTCCCTGGCCGAGAAAGTGATAGGACGGTACTGACTACGAAATACCACCTCCGTTCCATATTACTTACCGCTTTAAGTTTTTAAGTTTTTTTCGTAAAATTTGATCATTCGTCTTATTAAAAAATTTAAAATTATTATTTATTTTATTTGTGATTTGTTTTATTATCAAAAGTACTTTTAAGTATTACTTATCTTTTTCATATTTACACAAAATTTTTAAATAAAACGAATAATTAAACGTTGCAAGGAAAAAATTAAAGCGACAACTATTATGGAACGGAAGTAGTAGTACGCATCGTTGGATCAGTCGGCCCCGTTGATTTTGGAGGTTAAAGGTATAATAACTTCATCGTACCCACTTGTTTATAATTGGCCTGTGTATCCTAGCTCTATCGTACATTCATTACTTTTAATTTTGTCACGTACTAGTATATCACTCGTTTTCCTGTTGGGGGATAGTGATGAGGGATCAATCAGAGGCGCCCGCCCCTACAGGCAGTGGGAAATTTTAGCACCATGCATGATCGTACAACAGGGTGTGGCCAGAAAACACATACTCACTCCGTATTATAAACAGTAATACCTCCATCCCAATTTAAGTGCAAGTGCAGTTGTGGGTTTTCATGTTCAACGTTTGACCGTCCTCTTATTTAAAAAAAATATGAAAAAATTTAAAAAAAATAGTCGCACATAAAATACTATTTATGTTTTATCATCTAATAACAATAAAAGTAGACTGGTTAAAAAAATAACAAAAATACTAATCATAATTTTTTTTAAAATAAGACAGACGGTCAAACGTTAGAGATGAATAGTGCAAATCTACGCTCTTTACGAGATAGAGGTAGTAGCAAATTACCCATGTTTTGTAACAGGAAGCATTAAATTTGTTAATTGATGTGATGTGTATTGTTTCCTTCACAAGAAAGTTTTCACTGAAATAAAAAATGAAGAGTAATAAGTGCGAGATCGAGGGGCAATGCATAAAAAAGACTGATGAGAAGGTTGAGCAAACAGTAATTTTACTATAATTGAAAAAGTACCTAGAGGTAGCACACTTTCTAGTATAAATTTTGCTACATTCAGATACTAGGTACTTCGAGGCACAAAAAATTTAGCCTAAAATTTAT
This sequence comes from Oryza longistaminata, assembly GCA_009805545.1. Lineage (NCBI taxonomy): Eukaryota > Viridiplantae > Streptophyta > Magnoliopsida > Poales > Poaceae > Oryza > Oryza longistaminata. The sequence continues at coordinate 3,848,937 of CM020185.1, read as the reverse complement.
GTTCCTCAAGGAATACTCGTTCAAATACCATAAAATTTCTCTGAGTAAATGGTTTGTTACTCTAGTTGCTCGGTGAAATCAATGCAAACAATAACATTCGGAAGAGTCAAGTCCTGCTTTAGCTGTGGAAAAAGTACGAATTACCCCTGAACTATCGTAGTTGATCGAATTACCCTCTGAAGTCGAAAACCAAACATTGCTCACATTGAACTTTCAATACAGGACAAATTACTCTCCTCAACCAAATCCAAAGCGGTTTTATCCTATACGTGGCGTACGTATAGCAATCTAGTCAGCATTTTCTTTTAAAATAATCCCAGCTACCAGCCCGTCTTCGCCGTGACGCCCTCTACTCCGGGCACTCCAGCATCATGGAACACCAGCGCCAACACGCAATGGGATCAACAGGGCCTCATCAACGCCTTCAACACGGTATCACTGTCCCAACCTCCGTCTAGCGACTGGTATATGGATTCGGGTGCTTCTTCTCACATGACGTCCGATGCCGGTACCCTCTCCTTTTCCTCCCAACCTAACCTTAATACACTGTCTCATATTATTGTTGGCGATGGTTCTCCTCTACCCATCACTGCCACTGGATCCACTTATTTATCTTTTCCACACCGTTCTTTCATCCTTAATAATGTCCTCGTTAGCCCTGAGATCATTAAAATCTTATTGCTGTTCATCGTTTTGCTCGTGATAATGATGTTTCTGTCTAATTTGACAAAGATGGTCTTGATGTGAAGGATTTCCACTCCAGGAACGTGATCGTTCGGTGCAATAGTTCCGGCGACCTCTATCACGTCCGCCCTGCTAAGCTCCACTACGCCCTCGCCGCTTGGGAGTCCTCCACCCTATGGCACCGCCGTCTTGGTCATCTTGGATCTGAAGCCCTCACTCGCCTTGCTCGTTCCTCCGTTATCCCACCATATAGAGAACTATCAGTGTGTCATGCGTGTCAACTTGGTCGTCATTGTCGTCTTCCTTTTACTACCAGTTTTACTAGAGCTACATCCAATTTTGATTTAATTCATTGTGATCTATGGACTTCTCCTGTGTCTAGTGTCTCTGGTTATAAATACTACTTGGTTATCCTTGACGACTGTTCCCACTTTGTGTGGACGTTTCCCCTTCGACTAAAATCTGACACCTTTCGCACATTGACTAACTTCTTTGCCTATGTCAAGACACAGTTCTCCAAAACCATCAAGAACAGACAGTGTGACAACGGTGGCGAATTTGACAACACCGCTGCACGCACCTTCTTCCTCACCGAGGGAGTCGTGCTCCGCATGTCCTGTCCTCACACATCCCCGCAAAACAGTAAAGCCGAGCGTATGATTCGTTCCATTAACAACATCGTTCGCTCACTTCTTTTTCAGGCCAGTCTCCCCTCCTCTTTCTAGGTTGAGGCTCTCCACGCTGCTACATACCTCATTAATCGTCACCCCACCAAGACCCTCCAATTCCATACACCTTTCTTTGCCCTTTACGGTATCCATCCCTCCTACAATCATCTTCGTGTTTTTGGCTGTAAGTGTTATCCAAACCTCTCCGCCACTGCTCCAAACAAGCTATCACCTCGTTCCACAGCATGCGTCTTTCTTGGCTATCCCAGTGATCACAAAGGGTATCGGTGTTTGGACCTTAGTTCTAACCGAGTTATCATCTCATGTCATGTTGTGTTTGACGAGCACTCGTTTCCTTTTGCCGAGTTGTCTAACGGGACATGTGCTACTGACCTCTCCTTTCAAGATGATTTTTCAGCATCATAGTTGCCCACTCCCATTGGCCCTCGGCGGACTACAGCAGCGGCTCGGACTTCTTCACTAGGTGGATCACCGCCCGCCTCACCGGCCACCACTGCCGGCTAGCACCGCCGGCACCCACTGCCCGGCTCGCAGGCTCCCTCCGCTGACTCGCCGGCACCCTTTGTCGGCACACCGGCCTCCCCGGCCGACTCACCGACCACCACTGCCGGCTCGCCGGCCTCGACGGCACCCTCTCCACCGCCGGTTGCCACTACTACATCAGTACCAGCTCTTCCGCCCGTACCGACTCGTCCACGCAGTGCTCGAGTCCCCGGCGGCCGTCATCTTCCTCCTGTCCTTGGAGCTTCACCAGCACTCAACTCCCACAACATGGCCACTCGCAGCAAGACCGGCATTCACCTGCCGACTGACTGGCTCAACCTCCATGCCTCCGCTCTTTCACCGATCCCGCGCACGTATGGAGCTGCGCTGGCGGATCCGCACTGGCGTGCTGCTATGGAGGAAGAGTTCGCTGCACTTCGCGCCAACAATACATGGGACTTGGTACCGCTCCCTCATGGTGCTAACATGGTCACCGGAAAGTGGATTTTTCGTCATAAGTTCAAGTCCGACGGCACACTTGATAGGTACAAAGCTCGATGGATACTCCGCGGTTTCACTCAGCATCCCGGCATTGATTTTGATGAGACCTTCAGTCCTGTGGTAAAACTGGCAACGGTTCACACTGTTCTCAGCTTAGCCGTCTCTCAGAACTGGGCCATTCGCCAGCTTGACGTGAAGAATGCCTTCCTGCATGGCACACTGCAGGAGACTGTCTACTGTTCCCAGCTGTCAGGTTTCACCGAGCCTGCTCATCCCAACTCAGTATGTCGTCTGAACCGCAGTCTCTACGGTCTGAAGCAGGCACCACGTGCATGGTACAGTCGCTTTGCCACTTTTTTGCAGTCTATCGGTTTCGTCGAAGCAAAATCAAACACCTCTCTCTTCATTTTTCGCCGAGGTTGCGACACGATATATCTCCTTCTATATGTTGATGATATAGTTCTGTGGACCATCACGCAGCTTCAGTCTGAGTTTGCCATGAAGGATCTTGGAGACCTTCATCATTTTCTGGGCATCAGCGTCACTCGGAATTCCACTAGTCTGATTCTCTCACAGCGACAGTATTGTTCCGAGATCCTAGAGCGAGCTGGTATGCTTCACTGTAAACCGTGTTCCACGCCAGTCGACACTTGCACAAAGCTGTCTGCTCGATGGACAACCTGTGGCAGACCCTTCCGATTATCGCAGCCTAGCTGGTGCTCTCCAGTACCTCACCTTCACTAGGCCTGATATTGCTTATGCTATTCAGCAGGTGTGCCTTCATATGCATGACCCCCGCGAGACGCATCTCGCTGCCATCAAGCGCATTCTCCGCTATGTTCGTGGTACTATGGACTACAACTTACACATATCTCGTTCTTCTTCCACCGATCTGGTGGCCTACTCTGATGCTGATTGGGCTGGCTGTCCTGACACTCGCCGTTCAACTTCGGGATATGCTGTTTTTCTAGGAGACAATCTCGTCTCCTGGTCTTCTAAGCGGCAGAATATAGTTTCACGCTCCAGTGCTGAAGCTGAATATCGCGCTGTTGCTAACGCAGTCGCTGAGACATGTTGGTTGCGACAGCTCCTCCACGAGCTGCACACTCCTCCGACACGGGCCACCTTGGTTTATTGTGACAATGTTAGTGCGGTGTACCTCCCCACCAATCCCGTACAACATCAACGAACCAAGCACATCCAGATTGATCTGCACTTTGTTTGGGACAAGGTTGCCCTTGGTACAGTTCGCGTGCTGCATATACCTACTTCCTCACAGTACGCCGACATCTTTCACTGGTGGAGAAACCGTTTGTAGTCCCGGTTGGTAACCCCCCTTTAGTCCCGGTTGTCCAACCGGGACTACGAATTCGGGACTACAGATAGCTATCTTTAGTCCCGGGTGAAATAACCGGGACTAAAGATCGATCTTTAGTCCCGGTTGGTAACACCAACCGGGACTAAAGAAGTTTAGTTAAGTGATATCTGATTTTTGGGTTAGAGGGTAATTCGGTCGACCGCGTTAGTTCGGGGGTAATCCATATTTTTCCCTTTAGCTACTATACATTAGTAACCTGCAAATAAATATATATTAATCCTCAACAAATCACTTCATGTAAACAATAGCAAGTTCTACACAAATAGAAATTGATTGTTTATTATGCGGCTGTGGCAATTGACATTCTGCCTCCGCGTCCCATCCATGCCGGCCACGCCCGTCCCTGTCACGTCTGCCACCGACCGGAGCCACCCAGCCGTGCGCGCCACCGCTCGCCACCCAGCTCTGACCTCCGCCTTTGCGTCTCGCGCTGCTACCCACCGCCCAACCCCTCGTGCCGCCGTGCACGACTTGCATGGTTGCGCCCGAGAGAGAGAGAAGAGAGAGAGAGGGGAAGAGGGGAAAAGAAGGTATGACATGTGGGTCCCACCATTATTTTAAAGAAAATGTTAACTGGATTGCCACGCATACGCCATTAGGACAAAAGCGCTCTAGATTTGGTTGAGGGGGGAGGGGGTAATTCGTCCGGCACAGAAAGTTTAGTTAAGTGATATCTGATTTTTGGGTTAGAGGGTAATTCGGTCGACCGCGTTAGTTCGGGGGTAATCCATATTTTTCCCTTTAGCTACTATACATTAGTAACCTGCAAATAAATATATATTAATCCTCAACAAACCACTTGATGTAAACAATAGCAAGTTCTACACAAATAGAAATTGATTGTTTTTTATGCGGCTGTGGCAATTGACATTCTGCCTCCGCGTCCCATCCATGCCGGCCACGCCCGTCCCTGTCACGTCTGCCACCGACCGGAGCCACCCAGCCGTGCGCGCCGCTGCTCGCCACCCAGCTCCGACCTCCGCCTTCGCCTCTCGCGCTGCTGCCCACCGCCCAACCCCTCGTGCCGCCGTGCATGCCTTGCATGGTTGCTCCCGCGAGAGAGAAGAGAGAGAGGAAGAAGGGAAAAGAAAGTATGACATGTGGGTCCCACCATTATTTTTAAAAAAATGATGACTGGATTGCCACGCGTACGCCATTAGGACAAAAGCGTTCTAGATTCGTTCGAGGAGGGGGTGGAGGGCAATTCGTCCGGTATAGAAAGTTCAGGTGAGTGATATCTGATTTTCGAGTTAGGGGGTAATTCGGTCGTCTGCGTTAGTTCAGGGGTAATCCATACTGTACATTAGTAACCTGCAAATAAATATATATTAATCCTCAACAAACCACTTGATGTAAACAATAGCAAGTTCTACACAAATAGAAATTGATTGTTTATTACTTCCATTGACTTTTCACACAACATTTGAACATTCATCTTATTCAAAAAAATTTATATAAATGTCATTTGTTTTGTTGCGACTTATTTTGTCATCAAATAAAATATAATCTTAACTTATGATTTTACATACTTATACTAATTTTTTTAATAAGACAAGTGATCAAACGTTGTGTGAAATGTTAATAGCGTCGTACATTTTGAAAATGAGGTATTAAAAAAAAAACTAGTTGTTTGCTTATCTGCAGGCATGACTTATGTATAATACTGGTCTGGCACTGTGCAGCGGTTAGGGCCTGATCGAGATGGCCGATGAGGGTTCTCGCCATGTGCAGGTTCATCTCCAGGGACAGATCGCGTCTCCTCGACTGGGGCTGTGTTTAGATCCAAAGTTTGGATCCAAACTTCAGTCATTTTTCATCACATCAACCTGTCATACACACACAACTTTTCAGTCACATCATCTCTAATTTCAACCAAAATCCAAACTTTGCGCTGAACTAAACACAGCCTGGGTGGTTTCGAACACTCAGGTAGCGCACACAGAAGACGAAAAGAAAGGCACAAGAACCTCATTCAACAAAGCATGTTGTTTGACTTTTTTTCTAATCAAACTTCTTTTAAGTTTAATTAAGTTTATAATACAATTATAGTAGTATTTCAACATAAAATAAAAATATTATTAATATATATCCAATGTGAAATTTAATGAAACTAATGTGATATTTTAGATCCTGCTAAATTTTTCTATAAACTTGATCAAACTTAACAAGGTTTGTTTAGAAAAAAAGTGAACGGTTTATAATATGAAACGGAGGGATTACGTAATATCATCTCGTGATCTGACATAAAAAGAACGCACAGATAAGTTGCTAGTAGATCACACTAAGTGCTCTAGTACTAGGATTCCGGATAGAGAAGGAAGTTCCTGTGCAGGTATTAGAGTAGTAATTAATAATTTAGACATGGTGTCTAGGTTAGATATTACCTTTGTTTGTTGTGTATTCCACAGATTTGTCAGAGGTAGGCGACAGGTGGTGACAGCCCTTAATCCCGTCCCAGTAATCCTCCACGTTCAGATACATCATAGAGCTATGGCCGGAACCACGCTGGCAGACCAGCAGGGGTCGGTGCCCGAAGCAACAGATAGGAAATTACCTTTGCTTAGCTTAGATAACTAAAACACATAGAAAGTCTTCTCTAGCCTAGCCTACCATTCATCAGTTGTTGTCCTTGGATTGTCTTAGCCTTAGGTAGATTACACACGTTCCCTAAGTTCGATATCCTTTAGGGGTCACCCGAAGGTGAAGTGCTACAGCGGTATTCCGTGTGCTTGCGGATTTATTTGTGGTCGTAAGAAATATCAACAGTGATAGATGAAAGTCAAAATAATAATAGTGCAGTTTTATAAAAGTTTATAGCCATAATATCTGGGGTTGTGTAACACTGTTAAAACTCATGTGGTTTTGTGCAATTTTGATCATGATACATGGGTTTAGGTGAAACTTAGGGCCTGTTTGGCACAGCTCCAGCTCCAACTCCACCCCTCCTGGAGCTAGAGCTGTGCCAAATAGTTTCAGCTCCACCAAAACTGGAAGTGGAGTTGGGTGGAGCTCTCTCACAAAATGTACTAGAGTTGTGGAGCTGAGTTTAGGCAGCTCCACAACTCCACTCCAGACTCAACTCCTGGAGTTATATTTAGGAGTTGGAGCTGTACCAAACAGGCCCTTACTCTTAAAAAACAAGCTTGTATTGCTAGTTTTTTCGAACGGAAAACCATCTAAACTAGTGTGGTTTCTGTTATGAAATATTTGGATGATCTCAACCATCTATATGGATAGAGCAACAACCAATTCAGGGACACGACGGTTGTGTCGTGCCCCACATCTTCTTGCCCTCACGGCGATTCTAGCAACGGATGCGATAGTTCCCAAACCATCGCTTCTTCGGTTGCCGCCTCTCTCCCCCCTATATATTGTAACCACTGTTATCAATAAAGGATCTGCTCATTCATTCCCTCTACATTCCCTCTTGCTCCAATCAATTTTATTCACAATAGTTTCTATAATCCTCCCGGCGTCGATTCGCTCGTCTGTTCACCTCCCTGTTTTTCTTCCTTATTTCCGGTGAACTAGTTGGGCGGCCCGCGCAATTGCGCGGCTGGCGTCAATTTAAAATTATTTATTTATTACACATGATTTTATTTATAATTATCATTCCCGTGATTCTAATAATTTTATAGTTTTTAAAAGCCACGTCAGTCGCCACCCCTTACTCCCTTGACACCTTTTATTTGGTTACTTGATCTACCACTGCTATTCATCCTCTTTAGAACTTTAAAAATTAGGCCTTATAGTTTTTAGAGTTCATTATCTTGTTGGGTTTCACTTTCATAATTTTTAGAAGTATCGTCAAACATCGCCAATTTACTACTATACGACGAGTCCGTCGCCACCTCTCTTTATTGTCATTGGGATTTTAAAAGTCAAACATAATTATTGTTTGTGTTCTTTTTTACTTTCTATAAGTCTCACCAAATCGTTATAGGCTTCGCCACTATACTCCTCTACAGCCCGCTTACTGCCTCCCCTCCTTATTGTCATTGAGATTTTAAAAATCGAACATGATTATCATTGGGGTTTATTTTTACTCTCCATAAGTCCTGCTAACCATCGTGATCTTGCTGCTTAACGGCATGCCCATCGTCACTCCTCTTAATCATTACTGGAATTCTATTTGGGGGTTTTGTTTATAGTTTATAGATATCTGTTGATGCGAAAAACACACACTGGCCTAGAAGATCTACTTAACTTCAGTGCAGGTCCAAAATCTTGCTTTTAGGTTCGTGAGCGTGCCAGTTGATTTGATCCTACAATCAACAAGAAATAAAGACAAGAAAACTACAGTTAAATCCATAAACGATAGCCGATCGGCTAGTTACCGATGACATATCATTTATCATCAAGCCGATGTCATATTGGGATCGATCGGCAATTATGAATAAATAAGATAAGACTAAACCTACTCGATCGGCTGCAGATATTAACGACATATAATCCTTTCTTCGATGTATATTTAAACTAAGTGACTGGGATAGATCGGTCGCCATGCCGAGAGAGTATAAATCACTTAAGTTGAAATATACATTAAAGCAATGATTATATTGACGTTTATAGCATAGCCGATCAGATAGATCTAGCATGTATTGGCTAATACTCCGATACCACTTTATACTAAGATATTAAAACGAGCAAAATATATTAAACAAGAAGCATAATATACCTTAATGCAATAAGATCTTAATATAAAGGGCAGATCTTGCAAATCAATCAAGCATATGAGATATAAAGTAGCTAGACCAGGTAAGATCGGCTGAAACCCCGATGCTATCTCTCTCGATGATCATAAAACAAGCCAGATATCATAATTATAGATATTACTTAATAGATCGAACTCAACCGATGCAGCTTTAAGTGTAAAAATAAGTATAAGATCTAGGCAAGATGATGAAAACCTCTAAGAGATGGTGGATACATGATATAATCTAGATTAATAACGAGACATAACTCTATCGACTACTTTCTAACAGTACAAACCAACCGATGACAAGTTAAATAGTGCAATTAACAGAGATTACAAAGCATATGTGATAACTCGACGAATTACATAAACAAGATTAGAGTGTCATAAAGATGGAAGCACTAATCCCGAGAACGAAAGTGAAAAGGGTGGCGATGCACCGAAAGTGTTATTGAACTGTTGTTGTAAATTACATGGGTTCGGGTAATATTTATACCCGAGATACATGATATGTCCTTGCCGAACACGACTCTTATCTCTAACAAACTCTAAGATACACATAATTCTTTGCGGCAGACTCTTGCCCAAAAATATCTCTAAGAAAACTATTTAAAATATCCTAATTAATAGATACAATTGCTAATCTGAGAGCTCATCTCCATCGTGACAATCCTTGTGTAGCACGTTGAAACAATTTCATAACCGCCTGCGGCAAAATCGGCCTTATTGGCTGTATCGGCCATATCGGCTGCCCTTTATCTGTTCCATCTCAGCTGATGCAGTACCCAGCCAATGCCTTCGCAACCGATGCACATTTCGTTCTTCAAATCTAACTCTTTGTAGAATCCACTTTGATTTCAATGCCGAACCTGGTTCATATATTACCAAATTTTGTCGTTAACACATGCCCCCAAGTCTGCTATATTGGTAATGTTGCGGATTTGCTCAATCTCCTTTTCCGAGTAAAACTAGGGTTTCCATAACCGACTCCGTTTTAGCCGTTACCGCGCGCCCTTTTAAATAGTAACCACCGCTTTGCTCGTTTCACGGCGTCACTTCCGTTTCAACCGCTCTAGCCAAAACGTTCCCCAATCTTCTCCCTCGAGCTCTCTAGCGACCCCCTCGAATTTTCCAGCGACCTAAAAGCGATCCCCTGCAACGCCCCTCTTCCATCGCCGACAATGTCGAGCTCCGCTGATCCCTCGAGCGCGCCAACTACTGAGTATCTTGAGGTAAGTACCATCGGGTAAATTGTTGGTATTTCTTAACGACATTACTAGAAATTTAATCCCCGACAACGGCGCCAGAAATGCTTGTTGGTATTTCTTAACGACATTACTAGAAATATAATTCCTAGCAATGACGCAGAAATACCTCTGGTATATTATGGTTACAGAGTTCATCCGCAAGCGCACGGATATACAATTATAGCATTTCACCCGAGAGTATTCCAAGGGTATCGTATTTATTTTATCCCGAGGGAAGATCATATAGAGAGAACTCAACTAATAATTTATAAATTACTTGTGATAATCATATTGTAAGCAGGGGTTAATATATATAATCCAAGGGTAGAGTGACACACAAGCATTAACTACTCATTCTCATAATATATCATCTAAGCTAAGTGGAAAGAAAAGAGAAAGAGAATCTATTCCTATACTTCTAATATATATAGTATACATACATTCTAGTTAACTGATATACTAGCTAATACCCTCTATCCGATGCCCTCCTGGTACTTCGAGAAGCCACCCCTGACTGCCGAGTTTCTTACGACAGCCCGTCATGACCATACAACCGGGGCTAAATATAGAGGAATACCCTCCCCAGGGAATTAACTTAGGATTATATACCGGCGCGGAGGAATACCCGTACTGAGCTGTCACCATCGGCGGCCCACCTCTCATCCGCAATATATAACCCCAAATAATGATATCACGTAATCTAGACACCATGCCTAAACTACCAGATACTACTCTAATATCATCGTCATGACATAGAGTAATTGCATAAGGAAACATTATACCCGCACCAAAGCATCTCCCAGATAAGCTAGCCATATACTCAGTATAACATGAACATAATGTAAAGTAGGTACTCGTATACTCGGAAAGTATTTCAATACCATAAATGTATTTAGAAGAGTATTCTAATAAAAGTACAAAGCTTACAAAAGAGAAGAGAAAAGCTACTAGAGCCATACCCGAACTCTTCCGAAGGCTTCCGGACTCCTGATTTCTACTCTATTCCTATTCCACCAGCTAGATACTACTAAACTAAACTTGAGAGAAATGAGAGAGCTATTGCTTGAGGTGTGTGTTGAAGTGAAGAGAGTGAGCTCCTTATATAGAGGTAGTTATGACGGTTGTGGAAGGGGAATTGTCCGAAGTACCCCGCAACCGCCATCAGGAGAAGATCTGAAGCGTCCCTGCCAAACCCCACATCCAACGGTGGAGATATGGGTTCGGCCGAACCCCTGGGGCCGGCCCAACCAGCCCACAATTTGGCTGGTGGCCTCCTGGACTTCTCTTCTCCGCAGACTTGTGAATTTTGGCCCAATCCATCGTGTCAATTCTGAGTTCTTATCCCATTCATACATAAGTCTGATTGTCGACATCGTCTGATTGGTTTATGACGATTTCTAGTTGGTATTAACGACGAACACCTTTTTTTCGTCACTAAGCCACCCTATCTCATACTAATCGTCATAAAATGGAATGAGCTAGTGACGAATAGCTCCGACGTCACGAGAAATTCATCACAGAAGGTCATATTTCTTGTAGATCGCGAGCGAAAATGTCGGTTTTCGCTGGCGGATATTTAAGAGGTCCGCCTCGAAAAATAGAGTATTTTTTATGGCGGACGTCTTAACGTGGCCGCTAGAGAAAAACGGATTTCGCTGGCGGTCCTACACCCCCCACCCCTCCTTATGTTTTTGCTGACGGTTTTAGCATATAACCGTCAGTGAAAATTATAGTGTGACGTTATGAAAAATTGTTTTTCTACTAGTGGTTATCTATTTACGCAATGTTCTATTCTCCTTAAGATGCAGGTTATACCTCAATTTCTATTAGCAAAGTTTTTCATAATATTAAACGTCTATATATAAGTTGTTTTAAAAATATTAAATGAATCTATTTTTAAATTTTGTAATAATTAAAAACTTAATTAATTATGTGCTAATTACTTTCAGGTGGTACTTTATAGTAGAGTAAATTGCGTTCGTGGTATATAAACTTGTGTGGTGGGTGTAAATAGGTACAACAACTTGCGAATTGCTCATCCTAGTGTAGTAACTTGACTAGTCCGTGCAAATTGGGCTAAAATTGTCAATGCAAACCAAATCGTTGGAAAACATCACAAGCAAATGGCATGACAGCTTGCATGTATGACCATGTTTTGGATATCTTATTTAGAATCCAAAGAAAAAGAGAAATTAGATGTGTAAAATTTCATTGTTGATGCATAGAAAAGAATTTATTTCATGTCTTGGAAAAAAATTGTCCTCTGTATAACTCATATAATGTCGGGACCAGAAAAATTTCGTCCATGCCTTAGCCTCTTGGAAAATTTATTTTATGTTTCATTATCAGACACTCCATTTCACCGAAAACTTATTTTAAAAGTTTATTTTCATGGTTGGATATTGATAATTGTTTCACTTTCGTCAATCTAAATATTGAAAATATCAAGTGAATAGAAAGTACACATTTTATCAATCCAAATTTTTATGTGTAATAAAAATTACTCATCAATATGCATATATTAGATCAATTTTGCTTGCAGAGATCGTTTTGGCCTAGGTTCGCACGGACTTGGTAAGTTGTTGTATCGAAATGAGTACTCCCTCCGTTTCACAATGTAAGTCATTTTAGCATTTCCCATATTCATATTGATGTTAATGAATCTAGATAGATATATATGTCAAGATTCATTAATATCAATATGAATGTGAGAAATGCTAGAATGACTTACATTGTGAAACGGAGAAAGTAATTTGCAAGTTGTTGTAATTATTTACTCTTTATAGTATTAATCTTCGTTCGTTGCAAACGGGCAGGAATCTGTACAGTTTGACTTCTCTTGTCACATGGGACGTTCATCTCCGATCTGTAGTGTATGAGCTCCGAGTGCCATATTCGCCAGCTAATTAATTTTCTTGTGCTGACATCAATAGTACAATAGCACAGTACGTGACCTTTCGCGGTAGCCAGCGGCCGACGTCCACCCGATGTGTATAAAGACCACTACCTTTAATATTTAGCCCTTTCATGTAGCAGCAGTAAGACGTAGCCATATATAACTCCAACGTATTACCTCTATTACACAAATCCTAAATTTTTTTATTGGTTCACACTCACATACATACATATATATATATACATACATACATTCATATTCATTAATTCTTTCTTCAGACTCAAGGTTGAGTGCTTCAAGGTTGTCGGGTTTGATTCTGGCTCCACCACGCTTTCGTACCTCTGAGATATATGGCACATTGTTTTGCTATATATATATATATACATACATATATATATACATACATATATATATACATATATATATATATATATGGTATAGGAGTTGCTTAATTAATTAATGTTCATCGTCAGCTCCATCCATATATATCGGAGAATGCCACGCCTCGGTCGCCCGGGGGCAGGGAAAAAAAATCGGTCACTCCCCCCTCCCCCATGACGCGCACGCGTGCGCCCTGGCCCCCCATGATGTGTCCCTACTTGGTGGAACATCGTGCAACATTTAAAAATAATTCAAGAGTGAAGTGTATGGGCGGTTCCTAAACATGTGTGGGTGTATCAACAAGATCCCTGAACTCTCAAAATGAATTTTTAGGTCCCTTAACTTGTCTCGGGTGTCATATATGTCCAAACGGGTTCGAACCCACTCCTTCTGCTGACATGACATGCCATGGTGGTGCCAACGTGTCAGTAGAACTCATATGTCAGCCACAATAGAAAATTTTAAGAACATATTTTTTTCTCCTCTCTTTTTTCATTTATTTTTAAAAATTAAAATACCATTTTCTCCTCCCTCACCTCTTTTTTTAAAATTTATTTTTTTTCCTACATGACTGGCATATGGATCCCACTGACATGTAAGCATCGCCGTGGCATGCCACGTCATCTCACGGAGCGGGTTGGAGCCCGTTTGGACCTATATGATACTCATGACAAGTTTGGGAACCCAAAAATTCATTTTGAGAGTTTAGAGACCTAGATGACATATCCGTACAAATTTAAGGACCACCCGTGCACTTCACTCATAATTCAATAATAAGATAAAAAAATTTCGTCGGAATATATCCATGTGTGATCTTGTTTTAAAAATTTAATTGCAACGAATTTAATGGTGCAATCGGATCATGATTTAGATAAGTAATTTAAGAGAAAAAATAGTTTAAAATAATTTTGCATGCATGTGTGGCGCTAGCTAACGTCAGCGCCTGATTTTTATATGTTTGGATCGGACGTCGGATTCTAAGTCTCCCTCCATATATATCTATATTGTTAGACGGGGTACGCGCTACCCCAAAGCACGCAACAGAAATTGCTGCCTGAGCGAGTGATCAAACTGTGTGGCCTGCAGCTAGCTGTTGGTTGACTTTTGCAAATCATGGAGCTGGTGACCGGGGCGATGGGGAGCCTGCTCCCCAAGCTGTGGGAGCTGCTCAAGGAGAAGTACGAGCTGCAGAAGAGCGTCAAGAATCAGATCAAGTCTCTGGCACTTGAGCTGGAGAGCATGCAAACCGCTCTCTGCAAGGTTGCCGAGGTTCCACGGGAGCGGCTCGACGCGCAGGTCCGGCTCTGGGCACGCGACGTCAGGGAGGCCTCCTACGACGTCGAGGACATCATCGACACCTTCCTGGTGCGCGTCGTCGCCGTCGACGGCCGTGGTGGTGATCAGGCAACAACCACCAAAGCGCAGGGGCTCAAGCGTTTCCAGGAGAAGATGGCTAACCTGTTCAAGAAAACCAAGGCTCGAGATGACATCGCCAGCGCGATCAAAGACATCAGGCTCAAGCTCGAGGAGGTGGCTACCAGGCGTGCCAGGTACGCCGTCGATGGAATTGCCGTCGTGAATCATCCTGTGACGACCATCGATCCTCGCCTCCTGAATATGTACAGAATGTCATCCAAGCTTGTTGGCATCCAAGGGCAAATGGACAAGCTCATGAATATGCTGTCCGTTGGGGACAACGACGATAAGACGATGAAGATTGTCTACGTTGTCGGGATTGGAGGGCTGGGCAAGACCACCCTTGCCAAAGCACTATATGACAAGCTTAAACCAGATTTTGATTGCAAGGCTTTTGTTCCGGTCGGTCAGAATCCTGACGTCAACAAAGTCCTTACAGATATTCTCATCGAACTTGGTGAGAAAATCTATATGGATTCACATATCAAGTTGGATGAGTGGCAGCTCATCAATAAACTCCATGAATTGCTCCGCGAAAAGAGGTACGAGCTAGCTAGCTAGTATATATGATCACCCGACCTGCATATGACTGGCAACGATTATATACAAATGATAATGATTTTTTAGTTTCAGTACAATGTTTTCTTTGTATCACCTACGCAGTTATGCTACATTACTACATACATGAGAAAGGTCGTACTAGCTAGATGAATCATTATATTCCACGAAAAAATATGAGTTATTATAGACAACTAGTTGATACTCCACGTGTTGCCATGTAAATTCATAGAAATTGATTAGGATGAAATTATGTTGGATGATTTTTTTTTCTTTACATTGTTGTGGTCTTGTGGATGATGCAAATGGTGCACAAATAGTGCATAATTATCATAGAGAGAGAAGAGTGGAGGAGAGAGAGAGGAGAGGTGAGGAAGAAGCTGAGTTGAGGAGAAAGTCACTCACATGTGGGTCTCACCTGCTTACTCAACGAGCCAACCCACCTCGTCAGCAAAAACCGCTTCTAGAACCACAAAAAAAAAATCAATTTGTGCCGGTTTTCAAAGATAGAGAAGATGTTACATCTGATTTTACTGTTGAGGGATTGACGATTTAATTAGGAACAAGAGATGAGGGAGACAAAATATACTTATTCCTGTTTGGAGGTCTACTCGGAGCAGAATCAGCAATGACGGCCCACTTCTGGAGCCTTAGAGCTTGGCTAGCAGATAATCTATTCGGTCCTCCATCCCTGATTTGGACTATAGAAGGAAAAAAAATGACTCCATCAGATGCGCCAACCCATCCTCCAAAACTGGCGGATGCGCCAAATTAGGAGAGAGAAAAGGCAAAAATGGAGTGTCTCTCTCCTCACGCCATTTCTCAACGGCCGGGATCCCACCCCCATCCGGACTTCCACGAGCTCCTTCCCTCTGGCGCGACCTCAACTCCGGCGCCACCTCCCCTCCATCGCCATCGTCGCCGGCCGGCGATGTTGAATCCCCCGTGCCCGATTTTGGTTGTTTTTTCAGCGGATCGTGGAGAGGGAGGGTGGAGTGAGAGTGGAGCGTACCAGATCTGGAG
>CM020185.1:3814465-3832651 GCA_009805545.1 Oryza longistaminata | reverse complement strand
CTGCCGCCGTCGCCCACGCCGAGATGAGAGGAGAGCTGCGGCAGATAGAGAAGGGGAAAGAATGGAGAAGAGTGTAGAAGGAGTAGAGAGAAAAGGAGAGAAAAAGAGAAATATAGTCCGGGAGAAAGTCACAATTTAATGCTTTAAATTATCCATTAAAAATATATAGGTTAAAATACACTCATTTAGATTATCGTGATAAATAACATAGTTAAAATTTAGTTGTTCAATATATAGCCCTTAAAAAGTAATACAAACATATGGTTAGTTGGAAGATATTAGTAAAATATAGGAGGGTGTGATATGGAGGATGTAATATGGATGATCTATTGGAGTGGGAAGGTATATGAAGGAGGAATCTTTTTTCGATGGCCATACATATGAGGATATGGACGATAAAATTTGGATGAGCTGCTGGGATGCTCTTAGGCCTAGTTCTATTTCTCAACTTAGAACTTCAACTTTCTTGTTTTTCGTTAGCACGCTTTTCAAACTGTTTAATGATGTGTTTTTTAAAAAAAAATCCTAGAAGTTATTTGAAAAATTCAAATCCTTAATTAATCACGTGCTAATGGGATTTCTCCTTTTACGTGCATAAAAAATCTCTCTCAAAACAGAATATGGAACGCAGCCTAGTCCGTACTCCAAATACAAATGCATGTTGACATGTACTCCCCCCTTCCCTAAATGTTTGACACCGTTGACTTTTTTAAACATGTTTGACCGTTCGTCTTATTCAAAAACTTTTGTGAAATGTGTAAAACTATATGTATACATAAAATATATTTAACAATAAATCAAATAATATGAAAAGAATTAATAATTAATTAAATTTTTTGAATTAGACTAATGGTCAAACATTTTTAAAAAAGTCAACGGTGTCAAACATTTTGGGATGGAGGGAGTATTTATTTATGAGGATGGCTATATATCTGCCTGCTGTTATAGGCCCTGTTTGGTTAATAAGATTAATTAGTCCGTAAGAATCCAAACAGGAATGATTAAAAGAGATTAAAAGTGTATATTTGGACTAAAATCCATTAGTTTCTCTTGGAGGTACTTATAGGGACTAAAGTGACATCCTCTCATCTCTCTTCCTTAGTCCAGGTGCTTTTAGCTGCGTTAGGTAGTAGCAGTTCCCAACCCCTCTTCCTCGTTTTCCGTACGCACGCTTTTCAAACTGCTAAACGGTGTGTATTTTGCAAAAAAATTTTATACGAAAGTTGCTTTAAAAAATCATATTAATCCATTTTTCAAAAAAAATTAGCAAATACTCAATTAATCATGCAATAACAGAGACTTCGTTTTGCGTGCCGGAGGATGGGTGATGCCAAAATTTCTTGTTTATCCTCTGCCAATGTTCTTCCTGAAAACTTAATGGCCTGAAATTTTATAACATCTGGGTGACTCAAATTCAGCCATGGCACCTGAACCTGAACCTGAACATGTTCTTTGCGAACGCGCAAAAGGATTGCACGTCAATATATTAGCAGGAAAAGAGTTTTTGTTACACAAAGCAATCAGCCAGACTGGCTTATGTCTAGGGGGGGGGGACTTGAAGCTAGGAACTACTACGACGGTTAAAAACGCAACTCCAAACAGCGGGAGGGGGCAGAGCCACGCTACACTCCCAAGAAATCCCCAAAACAAGTAACACCGGCTAAAGACCACAGCTGGCCCTCCGAGCGGATGGACTCTAGAACCACTGCGACCGAAGCGAGCACAGAGTCGAAAACTCTGGAGTTTCGTTCCTTCCACAGCTGCCAGGAGGCTAGGAGTACCAAGGAGTCGAAGCCGCTGCGAAGGTGCTCAGGTAAACATACCCTGGAGGATGACCACCAATCCTGGAGCCAGCTACCACGAGGGGGAGAGAGGGCAGCCCAGCCAGGAGGGGACAACACACGGAGCCAGACCTGCCGAGCGAACACGCAATCGATGAGGATGTGGTTCGCTGTCTCAAGCTCCTGAGCACAAAAGGGGCAAGCAGAGTGGCTATCGATACCACGCTTTTGGAGAAGATCGGCAGTCCAGCAGCGCTGCTGAAATGCAAACCAAAGGAAGAACTTGCATTTAGCAGGGCCCTTCGCGTGCCAGAGTAAGTCGGCACAGGCAAAAGAGTGCTGGCCAAGGAAGAACGCCTGATACGCCGATCGCGCTGAGTAGCACTGGTCACCCGTCCAACGCCAGACGAGGTGATCCTCAACACCCGGCGAGAGCTAGGTAGGAACCACCGCGTCCCAGACTAACAGGAACTCGGTTGAATGAACACTACATTAGGCAGAACTCAACCAATCCAAGCAATCGCTAACAACATCAGAGAACAAAATATCCCCTGCCAAAACCGACTTAGAAATCAACCAGAATAGGGGGTAAACTTGAAGATCAAATCTGCACGGGCAGAAAAGAAGAAAGGCTCAATCGCATCGCTGCCTGCCGCATGGACGTATTTCGCCTGAATGCACATGACACAAATCCTTTTTTCTTTTTTCTTTATAAAAAAAGAGAGAGTAGAGATGAACAGAGGCGACGTCTCATTTACCTAGGAATCGGAGAACAAAGCTCGCAGACACCGCCGAATCGCACCGTTGCCGCTACTCGACGAAATTGAGCCTCACGAAGGACTCCATAGAAGCCTCGCTGCCGTCTTCGAGGAGGTGGGGAGACGCCAGATCCGGTGGCGCCTCCCCGCCTCCTCGACGGCATCACGGCCTCCGGCCGGTGCCCTCCTCGATGGTGTCGGAACTCTCCTGCTGTCTAACCTTGCCTCGCATGGCCTTCGGTGCCCTCCTCACGGGGATCGAAGGGGAAAACAGGTGATTGAGGGAGAAAAGGAGGTTGCCGAAGAGAGCTGGGCGTCCGTTGGAGGAGACACCAAGTTCAGGGGAGCTGTTCGCCGGAGGGCACGTCAAGGGCATCGCCGTCGCCTGCGCTTCGCCGGCGAGGAGCATCGGCTACTATACTTCCTCTCTTAGACTCCCTCGCTCTTGTCTTGTCTCTTCCATTTCCACGCGTGTGCACTCTGCAGGAAGCAGCTACCCAATAAAACCAGCACGAATCTTGGAATTATCAAACGGTCGGCTCACAGATCAAAATAGGGCCGTATTTGGATCCGTGGAGCTTACTCTTGGACGAATTTTCAACATTCTTAGGGAGCCTATTGATAATTTAGGTCCGATTAAACACTTTAGTCCCCTACCTGTTCGGCAGGAGGGGTTGGGAGGGCGATCCTAATGGGCGATCGATCGCTGGAGATGGGGGACAGCCATCGATCCCCTCCCCCTTCCTCCCTCCGCCTGGTTTTCTTTTTTGACACCGCATTACTTTCCTATTTTAGTAAATTTATGCACCTAAAGTTTATACACCTCGAGTTTACACATCTAAAGTTTAGAGACCAAAAGTTTATATATCCGATTCAAATTTGAATTTGAATTCAAATATTTTTTTATATATAGTATTTCTATACATCTAAAGTTTATACACCTAAAGTTTATAGACCCAAAGTTTGAATCGGGTATGTAAACTTTTGATTTATAAACTTTGGATCTATAAACTTTAGGTGTATAAACTTTAGATGTATAGAAATACTATATATAGAAAATATTTGAATTCAAATTCAAATTTGAAACGGGTATATAAACTTTAGGTCTATAAACTTTAGGTGTATAAACTTTAGATGTATAGAAATACTATATATAAAAAAATATTTGAATTCAAATTCAAATTTGAATCGGATATATAAACTTTTGGTCTCTAAACTTTAGATGTGTAAACTCGAGGTGTATAAACTTTAGGTGCATAAATTTACTAAAATAGGAAAGTAATGCGGTGTCAAAAAAGAAAACCAGGCGGAGGGAGGAAGGGGGAGGGGATCGATGGCTGTCCCCCATCTCCAGCGATCGATCGCCCATTAGGATCGCCCTCCCAACCCCTCCTGCCGAACAGGTAGGGGACTAAAGTGTTTAATCGGACCTAAATTATCAATAGGCTCCCTAAGAATGTTGAAAATTCGTCCAAGAGTAAGCTCCACGGATCCAAATACGGCCCTATTTTGATCTGTGAGCCGACCGTTTGATAATTCCAAGATTCGTGCTGGTTTTATTGGGTAGCTGCTTCCTGCAGAGTGCACACGCGTGGAAATGGAAGAGACAAGACAAGAGCGAGGGAGTCTAAGAGAGGAAGTATAGTAGCCGATGCTCCTCGCCGGCGAAGCGCAGGCGACGGCGATGCCCTTGACGTGCCCTCCGGCGAACAGCTCCCCTGAACTTGGTGTCTCCTCCAACGGACGCCCAGCTCTCTTCGGCAACCTCCTTTTCTCCCTCAATCACCTGTTTTCCCCTTCGATCCCCGTGAGGAGGGCACCGAAGGCCATGCGAGGCAAGGTTAGACAGCAGGAGAGTTCCGACACCATCGAGGAGGGCACCGGCCGGAGGCCGTGATGCCGTCGAGGAGGCGGGGAGGCGCCACCGGATCTGGCGTCTCCCCACCTCCTCGAAGACGGCAGCGAGGCTTCTATGGAGTCCTTCGTGAGGCTCAATTTCGTCGAGTAGCGGCAACGGTGCGATTCGGCGGTGTCTGCGAGCTTTGTTCTCCGATTCCTAGGTAAATGAGACGTCGCCTCTGTTCATCTCTACTCTCTCTTTTTTTATAAAGAAAAAAGAAAAAAGGATTTGTGTCATGTGCATTCAGGCGAAATACGTCCATGCGGCAGGCAGCGATGCGATTGAGCCTTTCTTCTTTTCTGCCCGTGCAGATTTGATCTTCAAGTTTACCCCCTATTCTGGTTGATTTCTAAGTCGGTTTTGGCAGGGGATATTTTGTTCTCTGATGTTGTTAGCGATTGCTTGGATTGGTTGAGTTCTGCCTAATGTAGTGTTCATTCAACCGAGTTCCTGTTAGTCTGGGACGCGGTGGTTCCTACCTAGCTCTCGCCGGGTGTTGAGGATCACCTCGTCTGGCGTTGGACGGGTGACCAGTGCTACTCAGCGCGATCGGCGTATCAGGCGTTCTTCCTTGGCCAGCACTCTTTTGCCTGTGCCGACTTACTCTGGCACGCGAAGGGCCCTGCTAAATGCAAGTTCTTCCTTTGGTTTGCATTTCAGCAGCGCTGCTGGACTGCCGATCTTCTCCAAAAGCGTGGTATCGATAGCCACTCTGCTTGCCCCTTTTGTGCTCAGGAGCTTGAGACAGCGAACCACAACCTCATCGATTGCGTGTTCGCTCGGCAGGTCTGGCTCCGTGTGTTGTCCCCTCCTGGCTGGGCTGCCCTCTCTCCCCCTCGTGGCAGCTGGCTCCAGGATTGGTGGTCATCCTCTAGGGTATGTTTACCTGAGCACTTTCGCAGCAGCTTCGACTCCTTGGTACTCCTAGTCTCCTGGCAGCTGTGGAAGGAACGAAACTCCAGGGTTTTCGACTCTGCGCTCGCTTCGGTCACAGTGGTTCTGGAGTCCATCCGCTCGGAGGGCCAGCTGTGGTCTTTAGCCGGTGTTACTTGTTTTGGGGATTTCTTGGGAGTGTAGCGTGGCTCTGCCCCCTCCCGCTGTTTGGAGTTGCGTTTTTAACCGTCGTAGTAGTTCCTAGCTTCAAGTCCCCCCCCCTAGGCATAAGCTAGTCTGGCTGATTGCTTTGTGTAATAAAAACTCTTTTCCTGCTAATATATTGACGTGCAATCCTTTTGCGCGTTCAAAAAAAAGAGTGTTTTAAAAGGAGTTCAAAGATGCGAGTCCTTTGCCACTTGTAACACAAAGTTCACCTTTACTGACTTTTCTCTGAAGTTCCAAGATTCAGATTGTCATTGCCCAGCAACTAAAGATTAGGAGAAAAAAGTTTTGCTAGATTCGGAGGTGCTTCAAAGCAAAATAAGGCTCTGTTTAAAATGTAGAAAAAAATATTTGTTATACTATAGGAACAATTGAAGTGAAATTAAATTGTTTCCGATAAACTTAATGAGAAAATGTTATAAAAGTAAAATTAAGGTATTACAAATTTGTTTTTGTGAGTTTTGTTTTGTACAATAGCATTAATTAGGTAGTTTGTTACCTACTCAGTATAGTTTTGTTAGTTTTGTCAGATTTAGCATTAAAACTAGTTTTGTCTAGTTTGTGTTTTGTCTGCTGAAACCACAAAGTTTTTTAGCAGGCTGTCAAATAGACCGTCCCTTTATTTATTTTAGATGACAACGACATGTATTTACTGTACGCATAAAAAATAAACTTGATTTTTAGTCCGTTCATGTTAAAGCTACTCCCCCGTTCCAAAATAAACCAACCTAGTTAGGATTGGATATGACATAACTAGCTAGCTAGTACAATGAATCTGGTTATGTCAAATCCAAGTTGGTTTATTTTAGAATGGAGTATAAATGTAGTTTATACACTCTAATAATCTTGTGATAGTATGATACTACTCTTCAAGACAAGTTTACGCACAACAGTTATTTAGAGTAAATTTCATAAAACACACATGTTATGGTTCAAATTGCACATAGATTTTTGCACTTGACACATATAACCCGAGGTATTATAGTCCTAAAGTTTCACAAAACCATAATATTAATCATTTTGACTATGATTTACCACACATCTGACTTCTACATCACATCTCAAATTTATGAGTTTTTTATCCATCATTTAAATGTTACAGGTAAGGTTTTCAAAATTTTGATATATGAGTATGTCAAATTATTTAACAGTGTGGTTTTATGAAACATGATGACCATAATATTCGGGGTTATGTGCTACGTGCTAAAATTCATGTGGTTTTATGTGCAATTTGAACCATAATATGTGAGATTTTACGAAATTGACTCATTATTAAACTAAGTATTTGAGATGGTATTAGTTACTCAGAGTTTGGGATGTTTGACTAAATCTTATCATAAATATTCAACATTTATGACTCAAGTGAGTACGTTACTTGCATCTCATGTGCATTTCACAGCAGGATTGGTGTACTGCTTGAATATCATAATTAATCGTCCACGTACTACTTTTAATTACTAACTAATGCCTATTCCACTATCATGTGGATTTGCAGGTGGTTCATTGTGATTGATGATATATGGGATAAGAAATCATGGGAGTTAATCAGATGTGTGCTGCCAGATAGTCATTGCAGAAGTAGGATAGTCGCAACTACTCGTAATATTGAAGTGGCCACACATGGGAGTGACCATGGGAGTGACGTTTATGAAATGCAGCCACTTTCTCGTGATGACTCTAGAAAGTTACTGTATACAAGAATAGATAGTGAAGCCAAAGGCAAGTGTCTGGATAGTCCATCAGCTGAGGTATGTGACAAAATTTTGAAGAAATGTGACGGTGTACCATTAGCAATCATTACAATAGCTAGTTTGTTGGCCAATAAATCTGGGGAGGAGTGGTCTGAGGTGTACAATTCCATTCGTTTGGCGCATGAAGTCCATGACAGTGTAGAGAACACTAGAAAGATATTGTCTTTGAGCTACTATGATCTGTCTTTGCCTTTGAAGCCTTGCTTATTATACCTAAGCATATTTCCAGAAGATTCTTTAATTGAAAAAAATATGTTGATATGGAAGTGGATATCTGAGGGTTTTGTACAAGAGAAACAAGCTGATCGGATAGGGTTATATGAAATTGGAGAGGGATACTTCAATGAGCTGATAAATAGAAGCCTCATCCAGCCAGTGGAGACTAAAGACAATGGTTACGTAGATGGTTGCCGTGTTCATGATATGGTGCTCGATCTGGTATGTGCAATGTCTGCTGAAGAAAACTTTGTCACTAGTGTGGTATACCACAAAGTGGAACTGAAACTCGTAAGCAACAATGCTCGTGGATCAATCGCTCAATTTTCGAATTGCCATGAAAGTGACGGGCTTCAGCAACAGAAACTCGCAAGGAACAATGCTCGCAGATTAGCCGTTCAACGTTGGGTTTTTCAAGAGAAAGACATGATTCAGCAACAGAAACTGAGGTCTTTTTTCGGGAGGGAGTGCCATTATGTTAGCCTGGCATCCCCAAGTTTTCAGATTTTACGTGTATTAGATCTAGAACATTGTTCTATTTCCGTAGACCATTGCGGTAAAAGTAGTCTGCAGCCTGTTGGGAGTTTACTTCACCTTAGGTACCTTGGGCTACGATCAGCTTCAATGGTTGGTGAGGACGGGAAGGATGCAGGAGATATGATGCTCCCGGAGGAATTAGGAAATCTCAAATTTCTACAGGTGCTAGATCTGAAGGAAGCTCCGATCCAGATGCCAGAGTCAGTGGTTCATCTGAAAAACCTGATATGCCTACATGTGGATGAACTGTACTACTACAAGTATGGTTTGATCGAGAAGCTGACATCCCTGCAGGAGTTGTCGGTCCGGACACGAACTAGAGCACTGCAAGATGATACTACCAGTACTAGGATGCAAGATGATCGGATGAACTTTATGAAGGTGCTGGGCAAACTGACAGAGCTGAGGGTGCTCCATCTCCAAACAGAGATGGACTTTTGGGGAAAACATAGGGCGTCTAGAGATTTGCTGGATTCCCTAGGAAAGCTTGACAAGATCCGAATTGTGGATGTCAGTCGCGACTGCTCCTACCGCGACTCATGCCGCCTTATTAATGGTGATATAATACATGAGGGTTTAACTTGGGAAACAGGATTTGCTTCCAGAAAACTCCAACACCTGTGTTTGCTGCTCTTTTCATTCCATAGAATGCCCAAGTGGATTAACTCGTCTCTCCTTCCAAACTTGTGCTCTCTGGATTTGAGCGTGCAGGTTCTCAAGGCGAGTGACATGGAAAACATTGGGAGGTTGCCGGAGCTCCGACACCTGAGTCTGCTTTCATCGGCAACTGCTATCTTAATAATCACTGCTGGGGATGGCTACTTCCGGAAGTTGAGATATTTCTGCACACCCTATACGTTTGTTAGGTTCGATCTACATGGCGTCGCCATGCGCAGCAAAATGGTTATCATGCCAAACCTTGAATACCTTCGCTTTGGTGTTCATGTGCGGTTCATAACAGCTCCTGTAAATGCCAACCTACTTGGTTTTGATAAGCTGCTCAGCTTTGGGAACCTCGGAACAACTTCGCTACAAAGAGTCCATGCTGACATTCTGTACTGGCGTAGAGAGGCGGGCGCAGAGGTAGTGGGGTTCGTATTGAACCAGGTGGCAGCAGTCCATCCCAACCGTCCTAAACTTAGTACCAGATCGCGGAGTTATTTTGCGGACCACGGTCTCTACAGCGGCTGTCAAGAGGTTCGTGCATGTATATATTCACATTCCTTTTCTTTTCTTTCCCATATATAGTTACTGTAAATTCTAATTAAGCTCCACTCCATCAGGGCATTGGTCCAAAACTCTATTCGATCTTAACTTACTTCTGCTTCGTGGCTTTAATTTCTTGCATACTAACTTTTCTTTTCGATCTTCAGCATATCGACAGCTCTAAACTTGTTGTCCAAAATGTCAAAAAGAACGAGGTGAACCGTGGCATTCGTTTTTTGGAATTCCATCGGCTGCTGGTTAATCCATGCGTCAAGAAATACATTGTCTGCATCAGCGAGGATTGTACGCAGGATGAGGTGGAGAAAGCAGAGGCGGCTGCGAGGTGCGTAGTCGACGATCATCCCAACCATCCCACACTTGAAATTGTGAGACGTCGTGAAGATGACATGATGTTGGAAGGCGAGCATCCGGAGGTATGGAGTATATACGTCCTCATCCGTATTACTCCCTCCGTTTCGTTTTATTTGACACCGTTGACTTTTTAGCACATGTTTGACCGCTCGTCTTATTCAAAAAATTTAAATAATTATTAATTATTTTTCTATCATTTGATTCATTGTTAAATATACTTTTATGCATACGTATAGTTTTACATATTTCACAAAAGTTTTTGAATAAGACGAACGGTCAAACATTTGATTCATTGTTAAATATACTTTTATGCATACGTATAGTTTTACATATTTCACAAAAGTTTTTGAATAAGACGAACGGTCAAACATGTGCTAAAAAGTCAACGGTGTCAAATAAAACGAAACGGAGGGAGTATTATTTTTTTAAGATAATTGAGAGAATCCCGGTCTTTGCTACAACCACTTATATCACATAATTCACTGAATGAAAAACATAAAAAAACATTAAATGACTAGACAATAACTAATAATATCAACACAAAATAGAGAAGACATTTATTCAAATCTATGTGTAAATCTACATCCGAAGTTGACAAATATTTGCATGATCATTGTCTCTAGCTTTCGGTATGTACTATATATTAGTTCCTTGTCCTTATCACACCTTTGTAGTTGTGCTCGAAACCGGAACTAGTATGTTGCCCTGAATAGTATCTGCATATAAGATTTCATTAGGGATTTGTCAAAAATCATATCATTTCTACCTAACTATAGAGTCCAACGTATAGCAAATGCTCCTACTAGAATGTGTACACATTCTTTGTTTTTGAGTCAATGCATACAAGCCAATTCCTAGAAATATGGGAATTACTATATATTTGGAGGTTTCAAACAAAAGAAATGTGTACCAATCTCCAAACGAATCTAGCAAAATGGCACTCAAAAAAATAAATGTTGTATGGTTTCATTCTTCATATAAAAACATCTCATATACCATTCCAATTCCTCTTGTTAAATTGTCTTTAGTTAATATTACTCATTTGAATTGATACCACAAAAATCTTTATTTTAAGAGGCATTTTTAATTTCCCTAAAATTTTATTGCCTTAAATATGACTATTTTTATTAAAGCTAAATACATAGGACGAACCGAGAATTGACCATTTTGATGAAGATTTTGTCTAAATGAGTCGCACTCATCATTCATCTGAATACGCACAATAGATGCCACCAAATTGTGCCAATTTGCCAAGTTCTGGCCTACTAAAGCTCTTCTAAAGGAAACATTAAGAGAAACAGAACTTGCAACCGCTACTAGCAAGACGTTTCTCCTATGAACAATATTATTCAGAGACGGATACCTGTCCATAAAGGAAGTATTTCCTACACATTTATCCGCCTAAAATCTTACTTGTTTCCTATCATTTACTACCTAGGATCCCAAATTTAAAAAGATATTCTTGATCTTTGAGGCCAGACCAAAAATGAGAATCATCTTGTTTCTCTCAAGTTGGGTAATTGTATGATTTTTGCAGACATTTTCTCTTTAGCAAGTCCTGCCATACTCCTTCCTCATTGATCAGTTTAGAAAGCCATTTACTTAACAAACAATGATTTTGTATTTCTATATAATGCACCCCCAGTCCATCCTGATTCTTTGGTTGAGTAATAATATCCCTTTAATCTATACTTCTTTTGTGATCATCCCATTGCCGAAATAATCACGATCTATAATAATCATTATTTTATAAAATAAACCCTTTTAATTTTTTTGTACAAAACCGTAAACATAGCTAAACTCGATAGAATTATCACCGCCAACCTATCCCTTCTCTACTGGGATTAAAAAAAAATCAGCATCCTCATCTACCATTACGATCAGTAGCAGGCAAAATACAATATTTCGTTTCTCGTTTGATTTCTATTTATGGAGGTACTTAATTTCCTAACACGTGTTCGTTAAAGAAAAACCCTAACACGCACGCCTACTCTGCAAGTTATGGTTGGGTACCTGACATTAATATTCTATCGGGGATGTATTTTCATCAATAGTCATAAGAAATAGAAAAAAATGTCATATATCACTCACAAACATGCAAGATCAAATCAGACTTCTACAAATTACAACAAAAATATATGTTAAAATACACGTGAATTTATAATTATATTTATTATCTTTTGTTTCAACTTGTTGAACTCGAATTTGAACCTGAATAATTGTGGAGCGATATACTACATATTAATCTATACAAGTTTCTTTAATTTTTTAATAACTATTTAGGTGGCATAAAAGATGTCTTCTAGTGAAAAAAAAAAACAATTCCCCTATCTATCTATCATCTTATTAAGAATAGAGTGGAATAGTCACCAAATTAGGTGGCCAGCTCTCATGGTTTAAAATTTAGGACAACCACTTTTAATTTCACTTGTTTGTAGGAGTACTGGTTGTTGTACTCATAACGGCTATGATTTTTTTTTTTGTCTTGCTCCATTTTGATTAATTGCAAACACAAGTTGTTTTAACTGATTTATTGCCGGTTAGTTGTGTGCGCGCGCGCGCGTATTTGAGTAAATTGTATTTTTTGTGTTTAGTTTCCTTGCTCTATATTGTTTTTAGCACGCGTGTTCTTGAGTATTTGTGACGTTCACATTAGAATATAGGCTAGAATATATTTCGGAACTTATGAAACTAACAGCGGGTGCCAATGAAGTTTGCACTATATAGCATACTTAAAAAAATGTCTGCTAGCTTTGAGCAAACAATTTGTCGACATAAATATACACAATCCAAAAAATTACCAAGTTATTGAGGAAAAAAAATCCATAATGTTGATTTTGTGTGGGTGCACATTATTTTAATCGTAATAAAGCTATAGTACTAAACTGCATAGGAATGAATCGTACTTAATTTTAGCTATCAATGGAAAGCAAGTACAAGGATACCACTTCACACTGTCTTTCTAATCGAAGGCTTTACTTAATTACTTGTTATTCTTATCTCGTTTTTTTGGTTCTCAGTGTGTAGTTCACGTTGATATCAATGCCGTGACGAGGACGACTCAACATGATGATTATATATTTATTGGGTTGGTGAAGTACAAATTCGTTGAGAAATTCAGAGTCTCTATGAACTGTGAGAATGCTAGCCTTGAGGAGGTGGAGGAAACAGAGGCAGCCGTCAGATACATAGTCGGCAAACATCTCAACCGTCCGGCACTTGAACTGACGAGATACAATGAAGACAAGATGGTATTGTCTGACTAATACCAGCAGCTATGTATCCCTCAATTCTCTCTGTAACCCCGGCCTGGTTCCCTAATTAAGAAGACTCCCCATTGGTTCCTAGCACCAACTGTCGTGTTCTTTAATTTGTTCTTGTGATGCAATACCAGTGACATGGATCCATCCAAACAATCCCAGAGTTGAAATCGTGAGATATGGTGAAGATAAGATGGTGTCTGACTAACACCACCAAACGGCGAGCTGGAAAAGCAGTACAGGGTCGCCAGAGAAGTCATGCTCAAGCACGGCATCTCTATCGACATTGGAGAGATCATGCTGGAAAAAGGCGACAGGGACAAGGAAATCATCTTATGATCATGTCAGTGTCACGCAATAAGCAGAGATGTAGTATCTGCCTACTCTAAAGTCATGCATGAAAATAAACTGTGTCTGGAAGCTACGTGTATTTGTTAAAACTTCATTCCGTTTGTGCAGGAGTGATATTTCTACAGCCTGTTTGACCATATTTGGTTTCAGGCATGGCCGCATGGACACTAGTCTGGAGTCTGTACAGTATATTCAGGCATAGGAGCGGGAAAAAAAAAGTTGTGATGTGTCTGTAATATGCTGTGCTGGTTTAGTGGTTTTTACCACATTTAGTAGTAAAGGTGCTATTTTATTGCAAAATGCAAATACATCGATAACTCAATGCTAGTGATATTTGGCTTAATACATTGGCGTCTCTTGGTCATGACAATGAAGCTTCGGAGACAGAAAAAAAAAAAAGAAAGCCTGTGAAGATCACCTGCAGTGAGGTCTCTATGATGTCACTGTGGAAATCTTGTTAGAATTTGGTCTCGTATCTCAGAAAATGTCCTCACATCCTGTCCCCAGAGCCTAAAAATGGTGGCAACATCATAATGGCATCACTAAGCAATCAATCACTTGAAGAGACATGATATCTGCAGCACGATTGCACTACATAGTGAAAGGAATGAGAAGGGAAAGACTATGCATACCAGCACTCAAGCCCTATGGCATTAGCACCTGCCTTGTCTGCAGTTTCATCATCTCCGACATGTACTGCCTTGCTGGCCTCTACACCAATTTGATCTGCCAAATACAAAATCAAGCCACTTCTTAGTTCTACTGAAAAAAAAAATGCATCAACTGATTTTAAATAGAACATGTGGTGCAGCTTCCTGCTTGTGAGAGTGCCTGCGTGTGTGTGTTACCTTCAGTAATGCAATAGCCAGTATTGGATGAATTCATCCATTACTCATAGTTTAAAAAAACTTAACTCACAAACTAAAATGCTTCGTGTACCTAATGCTATCTTGAAGATCTTGGAGCAGGTTTCTCATGTCCAACCTCTGACGATACAACAATGGCATCAAACCTGGACAGCTCAAGATTTGTTAGCATAAGTCCATTACTCAAAAATGGCGTCTTGTCTTGACGTCTTATCTTAGCGTATATAGGCTTGTATTGGCTTGTGGCTTTGTGGTGTCTATGTTGTCCGTGTCCCCTCTCTTCCTAGGGGGCCTTATATTTATACCCATAGGTGTCCAATTGTCCAAGTAGAACTAGGAAAACCAATATGGATACAGTCCGAGTAGTCCTTGTCGTTTCCATGTAGAACTCTGGTTGTCATTCCTTATCCGTAACTCCATCCATATCCGAGGTCAGTTTCCGTATAAGACATGGTATGTGGTGGGTCCTGCCGAGATTTAGTCAGCTACTATTAGGTATGTGGTATCCATAACCCTGACAGATGGTATGGCAAAGTTCAGGGTGTTGGATTTATGATTTTAAAGTTTAGGGTGCTTGACGGACTTCCATCTAAAATTAGGGGGTTATTTGGACTTTTTCCAAATTTATTTCGATACAGGTACTAGTCTTATATTAGAAAATATATGATAGTTCCCTACACCTTCTCAATGATAGTAAAAATTTTCGAGCTGGGTCACAATAATTCTTCCCTATCTTTTTTTTTCCTTCTACTTGATGGCATAATTTACTTGCTTATACATCCCATCTTATTTTCACCTTCACAGCCGAGAAACGTCTTTCCTAAAGTTGTTGTGCAAAATGTCAATGTGCGAAACAGTAAAGATGTCGATGTTTGTGATGTCAAGTATAACCCATGCATCAAGAAAGTGAGCGTCTCCATCGACAGTGAGAATGCTAGTATTAAGGAGGTGGAGGAGGCAGAGGCGCCCCTGAGACACTTAGTCGATGTCCATGCAAACCGTCCGGTACTTGAAGTGACGAGATACAATGAAGATAAGATGGTGTTGTCTGACCAACACCAGCAGGCCGGTATGCAGCCCGTTTTCTCTCTCTAATCCCTACTCGATTTCGATGAATCCCCTTTGGTTCGCAGCAGGAACAATCGTCTTCTTTTGTGCTTCTAAAGTTCTAAAGTTCTAACGCAATACCACATCTGTAGGCCTGAACCAATACTACGTACCATGTTGTTCAAAGTCAAGACTGTCAAAGTGGAGTGGTAGCACATGCCAGGAGGAGTCTGACTGTCCTAAGCAGAACAAATATATAGTCCCTGCAGATCGATTCTGCCATCTTGATAATCATGACGCCCAGAAGAGTGATCGATCATAAACATCATCGTAGTGACTAGTCCTGGATTAAACTTGTGCTATGTTTCTTCAGTTATTTTCGAGTCCCTATAGAGTCCATGTGTTTTTTATTCCTCTGTTTTCCTTTGGTTAACTTTTGTTTGGGCCAAGTAGATCGATTCGCACGTGGTACGATCTGACGTGTGGGATGGCACACATCGTGAAAGGTCGTGGCGCACGCATGATGGTCACTTCCAGTCTTTGTTTCCAATAAAGAGAGAGAAAAGCAGAAAACGCTGTGGTAACATTGCAGCACCAAAAGAAAAAAAACTATATTCATGTATTCTATTCGCTTTGGTTGATAGCTAGCTTGAGCGATTGAGGTCGATCATGGGAATTCCGGGTGGCAGTGACAGAGGCGAGGAATCAGATGCAGTACTATTTCCTGCCAAACAACATTGTACTCCTGATTGATCTCACTCGATTGATCATGCATGCATAGTGCAGAACTGCAGACTGTTGATCGAACCGAGGAATGTACTCCCTCCATCCTAAAAAAGACAAACTCTGATTTCCGTGTCTAACGTTTGACCGTTCATCTTATTTGAAAAAATTATTAAAAAATTAAAAAGACAAGTCACACATAAAATATTAATCATGTTTTATCATCTAACAACAATGAAAATACTAATTATAAAAAAATTTCGTATAAGACGGACAGTCAAAGTTGGACACGAAAACCCAGAGTTTGCTTTTTTTTGGATGGAGGGAGTACTGAGTAATTATGATCGGAAATCTATCAAATTTTTGGAGAAAAATTTGTCGATAAATGTATAGGCAGTCCCTATTTGTTTTTCGCTCGGACGGCCTAAGGTCACCGACCAACACTATATTTTACAATGTTTATTACATGAATAAACAACAGGATTGTTGAGGTAAAAGAAGCACAAAGCACACTACGGTGCACAGCACACAGATGTCAGGCACCTGCAGCAAAGCCCACGACGCGCCATGTATCCCTTATCCTCGATACAAGAAATTTGCACAGTTTTATATAGTTTAAGAGTACATATTTCTGGTATAGCCCCTCTCTCCCAGACACCTCCTAAGGATGTCAGACAAAGGTGTAAGTTGAGGGATGGTTGGTGAACTTATTCCTGCGGCCAATTTAACCAAAGCCTAAAAGGAACAAAACACGATAGGCCCATGACAAAAATCAAAGTAAGCCCAAAGAAAAATAGGAATAAGTTCACCGGAGGTCCCTCAACTTAATAGCGAGATTTTTTGAAATCCCTTAACCACAAAACCAGAAATGTTTACCCCTAAATTTACTAAAACCGTTCACTCAAGGTCCTATAGCAGTATATATGAGTGGTTTCGCTGACGTGGCATCCTAGTCAGCAATTATTTTTTTTTAAAAAGTATGTGGGGCCCACATGTCAGCCGCACATTTTTTTTTTCTTCTCTTTTCTTCTCCTTCTCTTCTCTTTTCTCTCTTCTTTCTTTCTCTTTAGCGTGCGGATGTGGGTGGCGCAGCGTAGGGCGAGCGCGGCGGCAGGCAAAGAAGCGGAGGGTGAGCGCGGCGGCGGAGGGCGAGCATGGCACACGATTAACTCCATGATGCATGCACACTGTGTAGTATGAACATGACCGATTGATTTAATTTGGGGTACCTTCTCCGGTACGTGCTGCTGCTATCGGTCAAGTAGACGTCGCCGGTCCTCTGGTCGACGTCGAAGCCGTTGAGGAAGAACAGAAAAGGTTCTTTTGTGTGGTGCCGCAAAGCCTGCGTGTGTTTGCTCTTGTTGTGTGCAATCATGTAGTGCAAAATCTGTGTAAGAATAAGTGTGTGCGTCCACGATGTTAGAATAAATGGACTAGTAAATTAGCTAGTAAATTACTTTCCGGTTGAGGAAGTTGAACGGCACATCGATGGCCTCCGTCGTCACCACCTTGGCCAGCCCGCCGCGCGCCGGCACCCTCAGGAGGCCCAGATACGCGTCGGCCACGTACAGGTCGCCAGAGGCGTGGTGGAACTGCAGCCCCAACGGCCGCCCGCACACGCTCTCCGGCACCACCAGCTTCTTCTCCGGCGAGCAAACGCTGACGCTCCTGGTGGTGAACAAATCGTCAGTGCATGCTTACTTACGGGCGCCGGCAGCGTCATGGCGGCGGAGGAAGAGGCGGAGAGGAGGCAGCCGGCGACGGCGAGCTCGGCGGCGGCGAGCTCTCCTTCCGACACATCGCATACAGAGCGACGAGCGCCTAACTGGCCGAGGCGTAGAAGGCCAGCAGCGGCGCGGTCTTTATCCCGTAGGCGTGCGCAGCGCGAGCAGGGACTCGTCGCCACCATGGCCGACTACGGCGACTCGTCCCCGCACTCTGCCGCGGCCATCGACGGCGCACCACCATGGAGACGGTGAACCAGTTGGAGAGGAGGAAGACGGCGACTCCCAGGCTCCCACACCTCCTGAGCAAGCCGAACGACACGGCGTAGTTGTCCCTCTTGATGTCGCTGTTGCCGCAGAGCACGCAGAGGCCGAGCACGAGGATGGGAAGACGATGTAGTTGACGAGGAGAAAGAAGGGGCTCGCGAGCATGACAGGGAGGACGGAGTGGTAGTAGTCGGTGACGAACCCGAGCTCGTTGTCGATCACCTGGAACAGCGTCGCCGCCACCGTCGCCCTATCGGAGAGGGGGGCGCCGGCCGCCTTTGTCTCCACCTCCGCTGCTCCCGAGGGTGGGGGCGGCAGGATCCGCGAGC
>CM020185.1:3791677-3814349 GCA_009805545.1 Oryza longistaminata | reverse complement strand
CCAGGCTTGCCGCGCCACTGTCGTTGCCCCTTCGCCTGTTCCTCCCGCAGCCGGAGCTGCTGCTCGCCCCCGCCGCTCGTCCCGCCGCCGCATCTGCGCCGCGCCACCGCAGCCGAACTCGCGAACCGCCGCTCGCCCACCGCGCCCCGCTCTGCCTGCCTTGGACGCGCGTCGCTGCTGCTCCCCCTATGCGCCAAAGAAAAAAAGCGATTGAGAAGATCAGTGCTGACTAGGAATGTTGAGCTCACATTTTTGTGTCATTTACATGTGGGCCTCACATATTTATTTTTTATTTTTTTGCTAACTAGGATGCCACATCAGCAAAACCAGACAAAAATACTGCCGAGGGACCTCCGATGAACGGTTTGTGAGAGTTTAGGGGTACACATTTCTGGTTTTTTAGTTAAGGGATTTAAAAAAATCTCGCTGACAAGTTAAGGGACCTCCGGTGAACTTATTCCAGAAAAATATGCCATAAAGCCCAATACCAAGCCCGCTCTCATTTTTGGCCCATACACTTTCAACGTTTTGCCCCACAGTAAAGCACAGCCATTTGATTTGCAATCCACGGCTCAAAAAATATCGATCGACAAAGCTTCTAAACGTCAGTCAACTGACAAATAGACACTCCCTTGATTTTAATAGTTAAAGTCCTAGAAGATGCTTTAGAGAAGGTATAATGTTGGAACAAAATCCAACATGCAACATGCATGGTAAGGACATCCCTCTAATGAGAGGGAGCCCAAACTTGGTTTGTTTGGACCAAGAGAGTCGATGGAAGAGGATGAGAATGAGTGGAATGGGGGGAGATCCTCCCTTCTTGCCCTTGGGGAGCTCCTTTTATTCATATGTAACGGGAGATTACATCTTTACCCTTTGATTTGCTACATATGTACAACATCTACTAAGGGGGTGTTTTAGTCATTTTATACATTAGTTTAGACAACACTTTAAGTATGGGGTTATTCCCCAACATATAAGGGCAATAACAGTGCGTCCCATATATTTACCGGAGCTGAGATGTCACATGGGCTTGGGCTAGGAACGTGATAGCCACAAGTCTCACAATGCAGCAAACTCACATGGGGTCCACGAAAATAAAATATTTCTTCTTTTTCTCCCCTTTTTCCCTCTCTATTCGCTTCCTTTCTTCTCCCCCTCTCTCAGCCTTCGGCATTCCCGTCCCTCGGTCTCTCCTCTCACGCCGACGCCCCTCTACCCCTCCGTTGGCGCCCCTCTCCTCCTCCACCGCTCTCCCCTCCGGATCATTACCGTTATCATGCGAGTAGATTTTTGCTGTTGAAGGGAATCTAATTAATTGATTTGGCTCGTCCATGCCGTCCAAAATTTCCTTGTGGCTCTGCAATAAGCTCCTACTTTCATGTTCGAAGCTAGAAGATACTCCCTCCATCCCAAAAAAAGATAAACCCTGGTTTCCGTGTCTAACGTTTGACCGTTCATCTTATTTGAGAAAATTATAAAAAAAATTTAAAAGACAAGTCACGCATAAAATATTAATCATGTTTTATCATCTAACAACAATAAAAATACGAATTATAAAAAAAATTCATATAAGACGGACAATCAAAGTTGGACACGGAAACCCAGGGTTTGTCTTTTTTTTTGGGACGGAGGGAGTATATACTAGCGATCTTTTACGGTTCCAAATACCTATCCTAGCCAAGCAATTTTAAAGTATTAGCTTAGAATCCAAATATGCCATAAATAAACCTTTTTTTGCCCCTCTGGCTCAAAGAAAGGGTCAAAAAGCCTTTAGTAGTGTAGCCTATTTTGATTTAGAGGTATAGTACTACTTTTTTTGGTCAACCTTTCACACTCCTACGTGTGAGTATACCGAGCATTCATTCGACATCTAGGTCCTACTCACCGGCATCCCAAGCATAAAAGAAGAGTTGTTGCCCATTTGCATATTCCATTGCTTTTTCAAGAGCTAGGTCTAATAGAAAAATTCATTAATATTATTGGTGAAAAGGACTCCCTCACGCTCATCTCCCTTTCCCTTCTTCTACCTGCAATCAATGTTTACGAAATTTCTCGGAAGCACCTCCCACTTTTCCACTTCTTTAGTTGGCTCACTTATTTTCTTCTCCTTGTAATTTTTTCGACATTGATTTTGTTGAGCTACCCTGGTGCAATTGAAAAAGGGCTCCAATTAATTTGTAGATTTAATTCTAAGAGTTGGATCTGAATTATAGTTGTTTCGCTATATATGTAAGCTGATAAACTCTTATGGTTCTTCGCTATATTCAATGAAAAGCCATAATCTAGTGTTGTTTTGCCTGAAAAAAAAGGATAAACTCTTATGGTATATTATTGGGTGCGGCGCGCATTGCATAAGAAGAGAGAATAGATCAGACCACTGCGACGTTGTTAGCTTTATATCGCTAGGACACACACAAAAAGGCCCTGTTTAGTTCGCGAGATGAAAAACTTTGGCGTATCATATCGGATATACGGATATACATTTGAAGTATTAAATGTAGACTAATAACAAAACAAATTACAGATTCCGTCTGTAAACCGCGAGACGAATTTATTAAGCATAATTAATCCGTCATTAGCAAATGTTTAATGTAGCACCAAATTGTCAAATCATGGAGCAATTAGGCTTAAAAGATTCATCTCGCAATTTACACGTAATCTGTATAATTAGTTTTTTTTGTCTATATTTAATACTCCATGTATGTGTCTAAACATTTGATGTGACAGGGTGAAAAGTTTTTGTTTGGGAACTAAACATGCCTTAGTTTATGAGAAAAACAAGCAACCGCATCACATCATAGGCACGAGTTCGAGGGCGCCGATGAACTTGTATATATTATACAAGAATGCCCGTGAGTAGCAACGGGAAAAAGAATATGATAAATGTTAATTGATTATGGTTCAATATTTTTGGCCGTGTTTAGTTCATCCCAACTATCCCAAACTTCCAACTTTCCATCACATCGCATCACATCTAAAACTTTCCTACACACATAAAAACTTCCAACTTTTTTTTCTAACTTTCAACTTTCCCTAAACTTCCAACTTTTTTCAGGAACTAATCACAGCCTTTGTTTCAAGAAAACATGTGTCCTCTCGCTAGTTGCTGACGTAGTGTGTTATCCCTTTTCTCCAGACTGTCGTTTTAAGTGGGTTAGATTAGATATATCATATCCTTACGGTCGAAGATTAGTTTTAATGAAAACGAAAAAAATTCATAACTCAATTACTGGACTAATCACGGGAGATTAGTCTTTTTTTTAGAACTATGTGAATTGAAAACTAAAAGAAACTGAAATACAAAATGTATATGTACCTAGGTCCCACATAGATTGCCCTAAAGCTTGCACACTATGGGTACTGTAGTGTATTAATTCTTTGAAGGCTGTGTTTCGTTCCTTCCAAAGTTAGAAGTTTGGGTTGAAATTGGTACGATGTGACTGAAAAGTTATGTGTGTATGACAGATTGATGTGATGGAAAAAGTTGAAAGTTTGGATCTAAACACAAAGTGCTGTGTACTCCGTATCTGACAGTGACAATTCACCAACTTTGGTCATGCACACGCCGTAATAAAAATCTACCCTCACCTCGATTACGCTCAAGTACTTCGCCCTCCTCCCCATCATCTCGGCCTCTCCCCCCTCCTCCCTCACGGCCTCATCAGCATCACCTCCATCTCGATCCTTTTGCGAAATTAAAGCTGCCACAAGAACAAGCTAGCTTGGTGAGATTGATTGTGTGATACCGTGCTATGATTTGGAGTAATTTATGCCCTATATATGATCAAATATTTCTTTTGTTTGCTGTGCTTGCAGGATCGCGTACGTGGTGGAGGCGGCGGTCTGATGGAGATGGACGGCGCCGTGCCTAGCACCGCCGGTGGCGGTTACATCAGACCGCAGGTTTGTTATACGTTCTTGATGGGTTTGCTAGCTCTTCGTCCAATTAGATCGAATTCGGTTACATCAGACCGCAGGTTTGTTATACGTTCTTGATGGGTTTGCTAGCTCTTCGTCCAATTAGATCGAATTCGGAGAGGTACTTGAGCACTTAATTAGTTAGCTGCGGTGTCGTCGCTCGCTGTGTGACGGGACGCGTATGGGGAGGTATGGTGGGGATTTGGGCGGATGCAGCAGCGCAGCGGTAGTGCGTGTGGAAGAGGAGGGAGAGGAAGAAGGAGGAGATCAAGATGATGACGGCATAGGCTTCTCGATCTCAACCTACTGATGATGAGTGTTCCGTGTTCATCAATGAAGGAGGAGATGGGCTTCTCTCTCAACCTATTAACTTCTTTGCTCTTGCAGCGTTCTTCATTTTCTCTTAGAGAGAATGTTGTCCTTACAATACAAAGAGAGAACTTCTTAATTCCCTTTGTATTTGTCTAATTTGTTCAGATATACCACAAGGGACCAGGTCTTTTGCAGTGATGAAAAACTTCATCACTAAAAGGCTGTTTTTCATCACAATTAATTCCTCCCTTGTGACGATATTTGGGGTCGTCACTATGTCGTCACCACCCACCACTACTGCATGCCGCCACAAGTAGCATAGTGATGATTTTTTTTCCATCACGGATAATGGCTCTATTTGTGATAAATACTATTGCAACTAATAAGCAGTAACGATACTAGTGACAGTAGTGCCCTCACATACGTGAACGTGTGGTGATGGAGTTTATGTTCACAATATTGTCGACGGTTGGTGCTGATTTGCTCGTCACTAAATTATTTTTCAATAAGAGACAATTGGTCAAACGTTAGACCAAAAGTCAATGACGTCATACATTTTACATTTTAAAAAGAAGGTAGTACATGAATAGCAAATCTTGCTTTAACTATCTTGGCAAATTAATGTGGTAGTGATTAGTGCACTCAATATACAAATACTCCTTCCATTCCATAATAGAAGGCACATACTCATTTTATGATGGGAAATTTTGCTACATGACACTGCTATTATGTGGTTTTAGCCGTAGGACACCGCCCGAACTTACTTTTGGGTGAAGACACTCCATAAACGTGGTAATTTGCCAATGGACACCGCGCCGATTAGAATAATAATTTTTGATTGAAGAGGAGAGAGAAATCGCGTGAAAGTTCTAAAATGCCCTTGGGCCCACATGTCATATCTCTCATCCATCTCTCTTCTCTTCAACAGGGGGTGGCGGTTGCTCTCCCGGTGCGGCGACCTGCATCGTCGTTGTCGTGTCCAGCGGCCGCACAGGCAGGAGCGGCAGCATCGCCGACGGTGGTAGCATCGCTTCCCCTTCCCGGCCCCCACACCTGCAACAGGCGCCAGCGTGGGAGCAGGCGCCATCGCCGCCGGGTTGGGCGCAATCGGCCGGAACTTGATCCTCCCCATCTGCCACGCCATGGTCGTCTGTCCCTTAGCTCCGCCTGCCGCCGCCGCTGACGCCGCGTCATGCTCCTGCCTGTGCAAGTTCCGGCCGATTGCGCCCAACCCGGCAGTGATGGCGCCTGCGCCCACGCTGGCGCCGGTTGCAGGTGTGGTGGCCGGGAAGGGGAAGCGAGGCTACCACCGTCGGCGATGCTGCCGCTCCTGCCTGTGCAACGCGGGACACGACGACGATGACGCAGGTTGCTGCACCGGGAGAGCAGCCCGCACCTCCTGTTGAAGAGAAGAGAGATGGAAGAGAGATATGACACGTGGGCCCAAGGGCATTTTAGAACTTTCACGCGATTTCTATCTCCTCTTCAACTGGAAATTATTATTCTAATTGGCACGGTGTCTATTGGCAAATTACCACATTTATGGAGTGTCTTCCCCCAAAAATAAGTTCGGGCAGTATCCTACGGCTAAAACCATACAATAGCAGTGTCCTGTAGCAAAATTTGCCTTTTAAGATTCAATTTTAAAACATTTGACCAACAATTAGTGGAATACAAATTGAATTTCATTTGCTAAAATTTATGTCATTGCATTTCAATTTACTTTTATATGGTTACAATTTTGTTGGTATAGTATAAGAAAAAATATAAGACAAAAAATAGTTTTGGAGTTTATCATGTCAAATTTGACCGTACGTTAATTATATTATGGGACGAAGGGAGTAGATGTAAATAGCAAATCTTAGTTGGACTTTTATCTTGGACAATTAAAATGGATTGTACACTCGTCAATTGGTAACGTATACTGAGGCCCTGTTTTAGTTGAGGGGTAAAAAGTTTTTCGCGTGTCACTCAGATATACGGCACATATTTGAAAGTATTAAATGTAATCTAATAACAAAACAAATTACTAATTTCGCCTGTTAACTGGAGACGAATTTATTAAGCCTAATTAATCCAGCATTAGCAAATGTTTACTGTAGCATCACATTGTCAAATCATGGCGCAATTAGGATTAAAAGATTCGTCTCGTAATTTACACACAATCTATGTAATTAGTTTTTTTTATCTATTTAATATTATAATATATATAATATATATTTTCAACATTCGATGTGACAGGATGAAAAGTTTTTGTTTGGGAACTAAACAGGGCCTGAGTATGCGCGTTTTGTGTGCATGCAGCAGCAGCCAACTTGTGACCAAAAGAAGATGGATAAGCTGATAAAGATCGTCTTCGGGACAGTGTCGCGGTGGGCATCGCCGCTGTGTTCTCACCCCAGTCAAACACGTCGTCGTCGTTGGTTCAGCCGCGCGCTGGCCATATCCACGTACACCTCCGTGATCATTCCCATGGCGGCCACCATGACCGTAGTGGTACGGCTCGACGAACGGCCCTCCTTCGCGCGGTGGCGCCGCGTGCTCGTCCTCACCTCGTGCGGATCGCTGTGGTCGGTCACCACGCTCTACCTCGCCTCGCTTAATTGGAGGCAGGTTGTGGCGGTGCCTGTAGCCCTGGTCATCTTCTTCGCCGCCGGTAGATGGCCCTTCGTTCCTTCTGTCGTCGTTGTTCATCATCCGATCACGGCGAGAATGCCATCAAGGCGGTGATCTTTAGGAGATGCGATCTGTTCATCGGCACCGGGCTCGTCGGCGCTTCTTCTTCGGCACCAGTTTCAGCGACTAATGACCAGGCATCGAGGGTTCCCGGTGCCGTCGTTTACATCTGGATTTCCATCTACCTGGTCTTCACTATTGGCCTCTTTCTGATGGCGAGCATCGAACGGGACTGGAGGCTCTCACCGATGACTATGCAAGAAATTATACTACGTCGCCGCAGCTCTTCTTACGGTTGCATTTCTTCTCGTTGTGGTTGTAAATTGTCTACGAGTATCCGAATTACCCACCAGCTGAAATATGTGGTGTACACTGTTGGGAAATAATCTCTCGGTAAGGAAATCCGAGAGAAAATCACGCGATTTCGGTTTCCACCCGTTAACCAACGTGATTAGCTAGAAAAACCATTTTTCCGGCGGGAGAAAATGGTCTTCCGAGGCGGATGACCGCTCCGCCTGCACACTTGATAGGTTAATTAGATTAGTGTGCGCGTGTACATGTAACTATATATAATAAGGGGCTTTTATGTTTTTTATCCTTGCTTTTCAGTTATAATTGTGATTTTACCTGTTCATTTTAAGATTTATCACTAGTGGAGAAACCATCTTTGATGAGTTGGCTAAAATAGTCTTGTTAAATAGGAACCGGACTAAAGAATATCTTTCGTCCCGGTTCAAAAACCTAAAAGCACTTTTTGATTTTTAGTCCTGGTTGGTGAAAGATCATTTTAGTCCGCGGTCAAAAATGGCAGGCAGTGTTAGACCCCTATACTACCAACCGGGACTAAAGAACTATTTTAGTCTTGGTTGTTAAACAACCGGGAAAAAGAATGGCAACCGTGCGCTAAAAATATAGATTTACTGCCTCCGATCTCATCGTTATCTCTTCCTCTCATTCATTCATGTCATCTCCTTATCTCCTCTCATGAACCTTGTCTCTTCTCCTCCTCCTCCCCATTGCCCCCTCCTCAAAAAAAAAAAAACTCCTCCTCCGGCCCCCCTCCCCTCCCCTTCGGCGGGTGGCGGCCGTAGCCGGCATGGCGGGCGGCCACAGCCGCACGGTGGAAGCAGCCGCGGAGGCGAGATGGGAGGCGGCGCATGGCGGCGGCCGAGCGGACGCGGCGGCAGGATGCTAGGCAGCGCACGGCCTCGCGTTTATGTCTGTTCATGTTTTTTGGTTTAAGTCCCGGTTGATTTGTGATGTGATAATGGTAGTAACGGTTAGAGTGAATGGGATTTGGAGCAAATGTTGCTTGATATATTTGGGGATTTTGTTAAAGATTTATGGATGATTTTTTTTGACTGAAAGTGCTACCAGGACTTTGCCCAGTAGTGTATTTTCATTTATTTGAAATGTACAAATTTACATGAATAGGGAACCAAACAAGAGAATTCAACAAAGTTTGTAACCAATAAAAAACTATTTGCTTCATAGGATCTTTCATCATATCTTGCACATATGCAGAAGAATCTCATTATTAAAAAGATTTCTCCGGGACTGGAAAGTTGGTGGAACATTTTGAAAGATCAGTCCATTCCTTTGCTTCTAGATATGTCATATTGGAATGAAACAGATTTCGAGGAACCCCTTCCTTCTAAAATTAATCCTTTCAAGTACCATCATTTGAAAGAACTCCAATGTGGGATCCCAGGAAATTCCCAGATGGTACCAACAGGCAACACTGAACGGGAAAGCGAAAAATAGATGAATTCTAGTCTCTCTGTGGCCTCCAGGACATAAAGCACAAGTCAAGTCATCATGTTCTTTTGTACAATGTCTTCCATCAAGCATATCCCTGGTGTTTCATTTGTCAGTGAAGCAGCCAGTCAAAAACCTTGATTTTCATTACATATTTTATCTTCCATAACCAAACAAAAGGTCTAGGCGGCTGTAGGGCCAAATAAATTATGGATGATTTTATGAATGGTTTGTGGTGCTCGAATAATTTGTGGATGATTTTATGAATGATTTGTGGTGCTCGAAATCAATAGGTACAAGCAGCAAAAAAAAAAGGAAAAAAAACTTTAGTCCCGGTTGGTGTTTACCAACCGGGAGTACCTCTTTAGTCCTGGTTGATCGATATTTAGTTCCGAGTATTTCACCTGGGACTAAAGATGGTTATCTTTAGTCTCGGATTCGTAGTTCCGGTTGCGTAACCGGGACTACAGGGGGTTACGAACCAGGGGTAAAAACCCTTTGTTCAGCAGTGTATGATTTTTCCCTCACTTTTTGAAATCAAGTTTGTTAAGTTATTGAATTTTCATAGCTTCTAATACAAATGATGCGCAAAGCTTTTGCACGTTCGAAAAAAGGTTATCTCAACCGTGTTAATTTTGTGATACAAAGACACATATACCACCCTTACATATTGTTGCAAATTTGCCCTAACTTTTGCACAACAAGTGCATGTGCATTACGATGGAGTATATATATGCAATGAACAAATTAATTCAAAACAAAATTTGGAATTGAGACGCTTAATTATGTATGAAATGTTCTTATGTTTTGTCGATCCATGCATTAATTCCTTCGTCCTTAAGGAGTCAAAAGTCTAGCCACGCGGCTGAGACAATTCTACGTGCATGAAATATTGTTTATAGTACGCGCGCGTACGTTGTCCCGCTTTTAAAGATTCCCCATGTCGATCGTGCTCCCATGGCTAGCTCTCTTTTTCTCATCAAAAGAAGTGGCGCCTAATTCAACGAGTAGAATAGAGTCCACAAATTAATTACTCCCTCTGTTTCAAAATATTTGACACCGTTGACTTTTTAGTACGTGTTTGACCATTCGTCGTATTTAAAAAATTTAAGTAATTATTTATTCTTTTCACATCATTTGATTCATTGTTAAATATACTTTCATGTACACATATAGTTTTACGTATTTCATAATTTTTTTTAATAAGACGAATGATCAAACATATGCTAAAAAGTCAACGGTGTCAAACATTTTGAAACGGAGGGAGTACATCGAGTCCCCGAGGTGGGCTCCGGCGCCAGCACTGTTCATGCTATTGCTATCGGCATACCTTCAGCTTCCGCCGCACACCACCGTGGTCCTGTGGCTATGGTGAGCTAGTTGTTCTTTCCTGTTCTTTTTATCCTCACTTCCTTGTTTTTACGCGCGCACGTTTTCAAACTGCTAAACGGTGTGTTTGTTGTAAAATATTTATATAGAAAAGTTGCTTTAAATAACCATATATTAATCCATTTTTCAAGCTTTTTAGCTAATACTTAATTTAATCACGCGTTAATGGGTAACACCGTTTTTCACACCTCCTGAACTCAGCCGTGCGATATCATCAGATGCCTTTGATATGTCGCGTTTTGATCAGTAGTGTTCGTTCAGTGAGTTCTTACAGTTGTTCTAGAATTTATGCTATAAATTAGAAAGCTTCAGTCTA
Source organism: Oryza longistaminata (assembly GCA_009805545.1). Taxonomy (NCBI): domain Eukaryota; kingdom Viridiplantae; phylum Streptophyta; class Magnoliopsida; order Poales; family Poaceae; genus Oryza; species Oryza longistaminata. The sequence goes on along the minus strand of CM020185.1, from coordinate 3,803,977 downwards.
GCTTGATATAGCTGCAGTATCTAATTAAACCAGTTCTATACATCATGACTGGGCAATTGCATTTTGTATTTGTAAATTCGAAATTGTAATGCCACATGCATACGAGTACTAGAAAGTCCATTTTTTCTTTTTTCCAGGCGGGTAGGTCTCTCGGAGCTAAATGACGCCTACGAAAATGACAACCGTGGGACGAGATCGTTGTCTGCCTACGAAAATAGATTTTCACAAACGAATCTCTTAAGAGTCCACCAGCAAAAAGGTTAAGCATCTTAAAAACGCTACCTGCCCACCAAAAATCGCTAAGTCAGTTGAGCCGGCTCTTCCCTCCCACCTCTCCCTCACATCTCCCACCCATCCCCTCCCCTCGATCACCTCTCCCCTCCCTCTCCCCGGCCCGGATCCGGCCGGAGAGAGGAGAAAATGGGGTCCCTTTAGAAGGATGGAGTAGATATTCGCCGGGCCATGAAATGGATTGATGAAATGTTTAGATGCATATAAGGAATTTTCTCGATCGGCTGGATCATCTTCAATGTAGACGTAGAGGGATGAATTGAATTCCATTATTGAAAAGCTAAACCATGGGCACCATTAATAAGAATAAAAGGAACTAACAAGAGTAAGAATGGCCACATCGTGTGGCTAGCTGGCAGCTCAGACCCTGACTCCAAGGCTATAATTAATCGCAGGAATGAAAGAAGGAAAGAATAGGGAATTAAGAGAAAAATAAGGTGTTGAAACCACAAATTCAATCGATATATGTGTGTTGCCAACGTACCTCTTTGTAAGAGTGAATGGCTATCTTACTGTCACCCAGTCTTGTGGTTTTAAGGGTAGGGCGTGGGATGGACAGCAGCCACTTGTGCCAGCGCTGCCTCCGCTTGCCTCACCTCCGTGGACACCGGGCACCTGAACATGCCCATGGTAGCTTCAACTCTTCTAAGTGAAGTTCTTCCATGGTTCCAAAAGCCAAGCAAGCTTGTCAAAAACCAAGTAGGTTTGGCATCTCTTAGGAACAGCACCCACCGGACAAAAACTCGAGGGATTCAAGCCTTGGCATGATAGTCCCTTGTGCCCTGGCCAAATGACACCATGTAGGATTCAAACCGGAGAAATGAACAGGGGTCTTGAAATATCTCAAAACTTCCGAAAGTAGCCATCGCCAGGCAGGCCTTCTTCAAGGCTGACCACAATGACGTTTTACATAACACAGGTTTAGGTGGCCGGAGCTCTGCGCAAACCTTCCAAGAGTTTCCATGTCTGCTCTTTCACGATCTGCACTTGCCAAATCTAGATAGCAGAGGTTTTGGAAGAAGTAACGGGTTAATCCCCACAGCCATTTCTATAGAACACCAAGGATCGCCAATCGCACGGTGTCGGAGGTGTCGAGGGGAAGTGAATCCTGGCTTCCCACATGGCACTCTTCATTCTTGACTGAGCCCCCAATGTCAATAGTATGGATCTTGTGTAGATTTTGTAGCGGACTCCAGGCAAATCTCTATCTGTTCTTCATCCTGTTCCATGAGTAAAAAAGGCTAGTACGAAAGCACCCTTGTCTCTCGCTTGCCCTAGCACCTTCACAAACTGACTTATATCAGCGCGGACATATCCACATTTCCTGGCAGGGAGTCAACTTCACGATCAAACCAGCCAACACCCTTGTACCCTCATTAGCTCGTAGGCACAAACAGTTTTTCAGCAAAGCCCACTGACTCTGGAACTTGAAATTCCAAGTCCCCGATAGATCCCAGTACCCTGTTTAAAAATTTTAAATTCTCCTACCTTCATCGGGAGTTCGCTGGTTCGAACATTTTGTAGCCCAAGGTACCTAAGTGATGTAAAATTTCAAGGTGCTTGCAAAATATGTTTACAGTAATAGTTTCGAGAAAAATGATTTTCTGAGCCTAATACACGGAAAGAATGAAAGCTTGAGATTCCACAGTAATAACCCATCGGCATTCACTCACAACAAAGGACCTCAGTGGCCACCCCCCACATTACTTCAAGCTGATGGTCTCGTTCTCTCAAATTCCTTGTGCACGGCTTAACCTGCGAGTCTTGATCCTGGAGATTCCTGTTTCTCACTGCCCTCCAACACAGTGACAAAGTTTTCTTCAAATGAAATAAACGGATCATAGGCAAGCAACCATATCATGAACACGGGCAAACCATTCGACATACCCTTGTCTTCAGCCTCCACTGCTGGATTCATGCTTCTGTTTTATGAGCTCAGTTGAAGTATCCCTCCCCGAGTTCAAAAACCTACACAGACTGTGCTGTTTCTCTCATGTACGAAACCCTCAGCTATCCACTTTCCATATCAAAATTTTTTCTCAAATAATAATCTGCTGGAAATATGCGTAGATACAGTAAGGCAAGGCTTCAGCATGCAAAGGCAGATATAGTTTAAACTCAAATAATATCCCTCTTAGTGTTTTCCAGCATTCATCATTGCCTCCATGCCCCAAGGCGAATAGTGCTGTAACATTCAGACCAATCCTCCTGAGGTTTATGCCAAATGACTAGCTATTGTAAGATAGCCAATGGCAACCGCCACATTTCTTCAAAAATTGTCACATACTTCAACCAACGAACTATCAAGACATTTCCCTTCACCCTGAACTATTCTTGTATAACAATAACTTTTCCAGAGTCATTACGGAAAGTGGTCTGCATTTTTGTAAACATCACCCCCATATGTTGGCAACTTCCAAAAACACGAGCTAGTTACACTACTCTACTTCTGTGATTACTGTCTTGTAGAGCACATCTGATCAACCCCCATGATTTCTTATCCCACAGTCATCAATGACAATGAAACACCTATAGATCCGGCAATGACCAGTGAAAGAGCCCCATGAGCTTAGAAACTAAACAGAGAGAGAACATGTTTGTTTATGGTAATGGAATGCTAAACATTGCAACTGCTACTGAGAGAAACATACACAGGCAAAAGCACACAACCCTGCAAACCAAACTGTAACAATTGTATTTTTCAATCTGACAATATTTGTAGATAGTGCAGTTAAAATAAACTTATGTGCTCAATTTTAGGCCAATCTTAATATTTGGACTTCAAGTGAATTATGCTTGAACTGCAACGCGCATTAAATTGCCTTTCTGCTATAATTCCTGTTGGAAAGATTAGAGCAATAACTTTTCTCAATATATCTCATTTTGTCCTTTTCTATTATGCTGCCACCCTTTTTGTTGGTATGAATGCATTCCACCTACACCTAGCCAGAGGCTTAGAACCCGCCCGTCAACACCGGCCAATCCACCGGATTATGGACACTATTATGCTTTCAAGGACAGAATGGTTCCACCATGATCTACGGATTGTATAACATTCTCCCACTAGAAAACCTGTCTCAGTTTAGAAATAATTCCAGTAGTTGTTTTTGTCTCATTTCCTATTTTTTTAGAACTTCTGTCTCATACATGGACATGTGGTCAAGGTACTGGAAGTCCTGTGCAAACACCAGGTAAAAAGCGAGTAGAAAGGTTTAATTGCGACTCAGCATCCAACATTTCACCAGGTAGTAGAATTAAGTAACTAAGATCTAACATATATTGGAAACACATTGTTCATTATTACAGAAGTTTTATGAATAGGATTTGGTTGATATTTCGAATATGCAAGATAGCACAATAAAATGGTGTAGCCGAGAAGATGAACTGATCCATCTGGTGTAACGCTGCGAAGATAATTTAGGACTAGCCATGCCGGTTCGAAAGAGTTTATAGCAAGAGGCTTAGAACATGGGGGTGTATCCACCAATGGACATCTATTTAAATCAATCTGTCTCTCTTAACACACTGACATACACTAAGCTTTGATAAACACAGAACACACAAATAATGACCATATTTATTTTGGCTTCGCGGAATATTCTTTTGTCATAGCACAATCACATGCTGTCAACTCCTATTATATATATATATGATTGATACAACGATAATTATAGGAAACTAGTTACCTGAGTTTTTCACAATTTTATGACCAAACACTACCCACATATTAAAGCTATGTTACAATGTGGGCCGTGCTTATTTCCAAAAAATACATTCGTATATGTTACATGTTGTTATACTTTTTATTGACTCAAAATATAAGCTAGCTAGTCTATTAGTAGTATTACCACTAAAATAATAAGTACATTATATTTCAACTGGTTGTTTTGTCGATGCACTGTCATTGCATAGAACTCAATATATATATCAGAGCAAGAGATATTGAGCTTCAATCTTGGTTGGTCCACCAATTAAATAGAATATTGAAACCCACTTTTATTTAGATATGATTAGGGATAGAGCTCGACGTGGGGCTGCTGTTTTAAAAATATATAACTATGATAAGCAAACACTTGATTGCTTAGTGTTGTTTGGATGCGAGGGACGTGCTGTGCACGTAACTTATAACCACCCAATTAATCTTTTAATTTCTAACACTTACAGAGGATAATTAACCTATTGTAAATTTATTTTCAATAATTCATTGATATTTTGATGGATCTAGAAAAGTCTTGAAAAGTTTTTAAGATATTTCCAAATGGTTGCTGCTGGTTTTTGGAAGTGATATGACCATTTAAAAGTTGAGACTTAGGAGTAAATATAGCTGATGTACATGGAGATACATAGGTGAAAAGTTGGGCGTAGACTGCGATATATAGTGACATAATAAAATATTGACAGCTACTGAAACATAAAATCATTTCATCGATAATTGTTGCAAGCCGGTGGTCAGATGATATATCTTACCTCTTTTCCTGGAGGATTTCCTGGAGTTTATTATGAGCTGACCTTCATCGGAAACAAGTGATATTAAAATCTGTATAGGTCTTCTTGTCAAAGATCAATGATAATATCCCTAAGGACTTTCTTTCATGGTCAGGGGGTTCTGACCCGACTGGAACAAAAGCCCCAACAATCAAAACCTGTGTTAAGCTTCATAAGGGACTGCTTTGACAGAGAGTTGTCTTGCCCAGCCCTCAATCCGACAACCAGAGACCACCCCTCACCGTCTTGGTCCGAACAAATCTATATTCCGGATTCCAAGAGACAGGCATCTTTATGAGATGTCCATTTTGCCTTCGATGCCAACAAGCTCAGTTCCCTTTTGTACAGATTCAGAGCCGAGGAACAATGGGCTTCTGGGACTCCTACAGGCTGGTGACGATGTTCTTGACCGATTGTACCCCCCACGCTGCAGCCCACCTCCTCAAGTTTCTCGTTGATGTCTTGGATGGGCTCCAACGATCTCTCGGCGGAGCCCTTGGTCTTCTTAACAGCTATGCTGATCTTCTTCCTGAACGGCGGCGGAGGGATGTTGGGGTCGGGCAGGCTGCCCTCGCGGCCATCAATAGATTCGCACCATGAAAGCGTCGATGATGTCCTCCGATGTCATGAGGACGCCTCCCTGAGATCCCGCGCCCAGAGCTTGACCAGCTGGTCAAGCTGCGCTGGTGGCACCTCCCAACCAGGCGAGAGGACGGCATGGACGTCTCAAGCTCCCCACGAGAGAAGACTCGACCTTCTTTCCGCAAGCCTGCTTGCAGGCCATACTCCTCATGCAGGAGCTGACCCAGCTTGGGGAGAAGGTTCCCCATTGCCCCTGGTCACTAGCTCCATGCTTTGCACACTCTTTGGCTCTGCAATTAAGCAACAAATATGTTGAGTTTCTCACCAGATTTTCATGGTACTGTGAGAAATACCATACATATATTGGTCGCCCCACATACGCAACTTCGGCAAAACTCCAAGAGACGCCCGGATACTTCGCGCAATCGTGACTGTACACTCCAGGACCCCAGCTTGCGAATCCCAACAGTTCATACTCATCCAAGCTCTCTGGCTGATTACAGGTCAGTACTGTTAGTGGATCCATTGATGCAGTTTGCCAATCTTGCACTGCAATGCATGAGTTGTCACTCCTTTTTTTTTTTACTTTACTTAACGCTGGCTCAACTTGCTGCATGTTACCGGGATCCCGCTGGTACATATATGACTATGGACCACTAATGCTCTCCTAACTATATGTTTAGTGAAACTAGAATATAATTAATAAGTGTGTGTATGACACAATAAACCCCAATTTATATGAATCGTTAGCATCACATTCTATTAAACACCATGAGAGCGTTCGATGTCGCCATCCTGGAAGACCTAGCCCAATTCCTTTGGGCGGGCGTCGGCAGCGGCTTCGTCCGTTGTTCACCTCCTTGGAGGCTTCGTCTTGAAGGTTCATGCTCTTCCTTCGGTCGCTACTGTGGTTCGTAGTTTGCTTCGCCAGGCTTTTCGTTGTCTTCTGTGTAAGGTTTTGCCGGTTTTCCTTAGCCAAAAACTGTGCCAGTTGTATGTTTTTGGCCCGGTTTTCTTATAAACAGGGTCCAACTCTCGTCTCTCTAAATATATCCGGTAGATCTCCGTACCGTCTAATGTTCAAAAAAAAAAAAAAAGTTTTTTACGCACTTGGAATGTTATTTACAAGTTAGAGGTTCTGGTGTAAATTAGGAGAGAATATTCATGGTCCTTATATTAAAACTTGTTTCTGGTGTAACAAGTTTTTGATGAAGAGTGTCAGTAATATTGTAGTGTTGTAAGGGATTTTTTTTTTCTCTAGAATGTATGTGTCAATTTTCTCACATTTGATCAGGTATATATTTGCTCTGACCATGCATGCAGGGATGATTCAGGATGAAACGCTTACATGAGATGATACGAATGTGTAGTCCCCCGCACAGAAAGAGCTGATGAGCATTAATCAAACTTTGAGATCTTAGGCGATGACAAACTGTTGTCAGTTGTGGACGAACAATTTGGCTATAAATTGTGGTCTCATGCCATTTATGATCCCCCTGAAAGTTGTTATGTTTGTGTACTGATTGACTCGATCCAACCGACTATTTTTTTATTATCTCCATGACATTTACAGTGTCAAAACCATAGGTGCGTTAAAATTTGTATATATACAAAACTTGTAAACGTCATTTGACAGCAGGGTAAACAGAAGTAGATTTTCTTACACGTACTTCCCCTGATGTACTGACATGTGGACCTTGGGTGTTAGGGCCTACATGTCAACGACTTCATCTGATGTTACTTACTCTGAATCAGAGAATCTTAATCGGGGTACAACACAGCACCTAATGTTACAAGAATCTAAATTGGTTCTGGTATCTGTAGCTCTGAAACAGTTTGGAGCCGGAGGTGAACTAGTGGAATTGCTTTTGAGTGAGCCATCTTAAGAACACATTTCTTAAATATAAACATAAATACTACTTCCTTCCATTCAGATATTAAAAACCTAATATTAGATGTGACACAATGGAGGATTACTTAATTTCACCTAGATTTTGTATTCTGTAACGGAGGGATTACTTAATTTCACTATATTTTTAGCATAAAACTCTGTATTATAGAAAATTCTTGGAGTTAGATCTATCACATAGTCTACGTTCAGTATCGCATATCCATAGTTTGCTATTTCCTTTAACCGGATTGCCCGAAGACGAGGCCAACCAATTTCATCCAGATTTGTGAGAAAAATTACGAAATGCAAATTCACATCGACTGGAGGCTGTCGGAAACGTACAGGAATAAAACATACACTGGCCGTAGCCACGCAATCAGGACTACTCCAAATCGTAATCTCTCCGTTCCCAATTACATACTCCTATATACTCCCTCCGTCCATAATAATCGTGGTTATGGAGTTTCAATGCCCAACTTTGACCATCCGTGGCTTATTTGAAATATTTTTTTATGATTGTACTTTTTATTGTTATTAGATAATAAAATTATAAATAGTATTTATGCATGACTGTAAGCTTTTAAAAATTTTTCAATAAATTTTCAATAAAACGGACGGTTAAACATTGGACACGGAAACTTATGGCTGCCAATTATAATGGGACGGAGGGAGTATATGTTTTGGTTTATCAAATGTTCGAAAGTTGAGCACTTGCTATATGATATAAAGATTTCTTGATCATTCGATCAATTGTCTTGTCAATCAATGCATGAAAACAAACCATTTCTCAAACCGCTGCATGCGTGAGAAAAAGAAGTTGACTCTTTGGTGGCAGAAGCAAAAAGTCAAAGATGATCGATATTAAATTGCATACTATATATGTTTTATTCATGTCATTCGTACATCTCAACATTTGAGTTATAGTTCTCAAAGAATTCATTTTCTAGTGTTAAAAATTTGTCCCACAAAGACTTCACTATTTTTAGAGTTACAATCAATCAGGCTAAGTCATGCACATTTAGTTGGAGCACATAGAAAATATACCAGAGGCATTAATTAATAGGGGCATCATAGGCATTTCTTCTCGCGTATAGTTTGCCTAAGAATTGTTAGAAATAAAGTCTTTGCGGTATTGATGGAGTATACAATTAAGAGTTTATATATAATATAACAAGGAGACTATTACAGAGACAGGCAACAGCCGCCATCTCAACCTAGTATTCGCGAAATAAGCGAAACGGCATATTTGCAAACGAAAAATAATTTGTGAATAAAAACTTTTATATGATCTAAAAGCGAAGCTAAAAAATAAACTTCGATGAAAAAACCTCAAAATCAGCTTAAATTTAAGGTTGAAATTTAAATTTGGCTGACAAGGCATAAGGCATAAGCGAAAAATGAGACCCGTGATGCTATTTTCTAGTACAGTAAAACTAGCCAGGCCATCACAATACACCCCCTCTGGCAGCTATTATGTCCTCTGAATATATTAAAAGAGGTCAGCGACCTAGCATCATTCTAGGAACAATGTATGATGAACATGCCTTGGAAAACATCATAGTACTTATGTAAAAACACTGGCTGCCTAAAGTTCTTTTTATTTTTGTTTTTTGTAGTGGGGAAGTAAGGTTCTGGATGAGTTGCTCACGTTCGTTGATTGCTCAAGAGGAAAAAATGCTGTAATTAATCAATGGTCATTTCAAGGATAGCCTATGGTGTCAACAGATGCCAGCCTAGCTAAACCTACATTAAGATAACACGAAATGCTGGGATAGTTGACTCTGGGTACTTCTTGCTGTACACAACTTCAGATTCCTGCATCCATGGGATATAGTACGAAATATATAAAAAAGAACAAGCATGTATCCTGCCGCTGAAATAACATCCATTTCAAAATATAATAATTAAGGGCCCTTTGAAATGCCGTATAGAAAAAACACAGAAATAATAGAAAAAAATGCAGGAGTTGAAGTGATATGTGTTTCCCCTAATCCTATAGAATAAAGAACACATAAAATATGAAGAGGATCCCTTCGATAGCATTGTAAGAAACAAACAATGCAAAAGAGCCTGTTTGGCGGGGACTGACCTTGCAGAGGAGCTTTAGATTCTGAGAAGCAGCTGTTCGGTAGCCAGCTTCTGAGAAATCTTGGAAAAAAGCTCTGAAACCCAGCTCTCCAGCTTCTGCGCTTCTTAGTTTATTTTTCAAAATCTTATAACTACAGATTCTCAGAAGCTGTGGACTGTTTTGGGCAGCTTCTAGAGAAGCAGCTTTTGGAAAGCTGTAGCTGCGAGAAGCTCCCCCCAACAGGGCCAAAGGAAAGTTTGTAAGAGGTTTGACCTTTTATTATTTTCTATGAAATTGAGTCACGGGATTGTAATCCTATGAAAATTTCTTATACTTTCTATGAATCAAAGCAGTTAGGAATTTAACCAGTGAGGTCAATTAATTAATAGCAGTTATATTTAAGTGGGGTTATTTTTCTAAGTTTTCTGGATTTATAATAAACTCGAGGTTTTTAAAGGGTTTTTGAAAAACCTTTGGGGTTAGAGGAATATGCATGGATCGACCACTGAATCAGATGGTTCAAAGGAAATATTGTCTTAAGAAATTAAATCTCCAAAAATCTTATGGATAATCCTTGAATTCATAGGGGCGCTAATTAAAGCATTTTTAGGTTCAAAAACTACAGTAGAGGGAACAACTATTTTTTAGTCACTTAGTGGTTAAAATTTAAAGTCTGAATTGTTTAGATTCACTTCCAAAGCATCTCATTTCCTTCCAGTACTACAATTGGTCCTCGATAGATATTAGTCTGAAAAATGAAAAAGAAACAGCGGCAGCTGAAAATACCTGGAGGAGGATTGGTTGCCATAACCTTTTCCTATCGTAACTTGTAGTAGCTACAATTAATTTCAGAAAGTGAAAGTTTTCATAGGAAATAAAGTTAGCACATGAACCCTACTCGGCAAGGCATATGTTTAATGAATTTATGTGCTGAAAATTCATGAAATAATATAAATAATAAATTTGACATGGATGCCGATACATATTACCAAGTAAAAATTCAACCTTCAGTAGAGAAACTAGTGTGATCTCCGCGCTTTGCTGGGAATATATTAAGCGATTTCAATATATTTTTCGATAATGAGCTAGGAGTGAAAAAGAAATAAAATAATGAAACGTGAGGGTTTATAGTATTTAGCATAAAACAAACAAATGATACCTGCTGGTTAATGTGAAACCTATTGATAAGTATATGTGTAAATTTATATAAAATGATAGCTAGATTTGTTAAAATATATAGAAGATGTGAGGGTGTATGATTAGATATATATGCATGTTGTTTGTAGAATTAAATAATTATAGATGATGATGTGATGCTTGCATGAGGTTATATATAATACTAGTGGGTTGTGATGCTGTGGCACTGGTTGTGAGAGTAGTAAGATATGATTGCTCAATTTATTTATCGTATGACGTGTGGCGTAAAAAAAATCCAAATATTACAATGTTGGAAATATTCAATATTGGACTCGTTTTGTTCTATATTTTAAGTAGAGATCATAAGTATAAATGGATTTTAATAAGGTACACTATATGAAAAAATATTAACTATCAAAGATTATACAGGGAGAAAATCAACTAGTGCTAGCCATGTGCTTGGTCGTTGGTTGCTTTTGTCTCATCAGCGCATATTATTTACTGCTAATTAAGTATCATGTTGTTAAGCATGCCCATTATCTAAAGGAGATCGGATGGTATTTAAACGTGATTAGTCCTGGATTTTGCGTACGCGGTGTTCCCAGCATATGATCCATTCGCTGCTCTCTACCTCTACCTATATATACATAGATTCATAAAATCATCGATACATGCTGAAAAACCTTTTTTATGATTAGAAAATGGACATTAGACTATGCAATTTGAGAAAGAAATTAAAAAAGATATTGCAGTTAATTTGCTGCGACCTCTGGATGCTTCTCTTATCTTAATATGTCTGCTTTATTATACCATTCACCTACCATGAATATTACTAGTAAGCATGTAACTAGCTATTTAGTCAGCATGATATATAATGGAAAGGAAAGGTAAAGAAATGGTTATATTTCTACATGAGATGTACTCGGGGTTTTATAGGAATGTGATTTACTGATTTGTGTTCATCTAATAATATGCACAATCTACAAAAACCTGTGTAAGAATAAATGGACTTGACCATCCCCCCCGCCACACCCCACGCGCGCGCGCTTGTGCAGTGAATTTTGTTGGCGCTGAAGCGAGAGTGCTAGCGTGGAAACTGGAAACATATAATGTATGACACTGTGATTTTTAACAACATTTGACCATTCATTTTATTCAAAATTTTTATGCAAATATGAAAATATTTATGTCATACTTAAGGAACATTGATGATGAATCAAGTCACAATAAAATAAATAAAATTATATATATTTTTAAATATGATCAAACATTAGAATAAAAAGTCAATAGCATCATACATTAAAATATTAAAATATGAAGATAATACTATATATACTTTTCCAGCGGGGTTTCAATACTGTATATACTGGAATGCAGGAACCCAAAATTTTGTTCTGATGGGCAAACCACGTCAGGGCAATTTGTGATATCGAGGCCTTTTCAAAGAAGGCAATAGTGTACTTATAATTTTGTTAAATTCAAAAATGCTCTCTCTCTTCCTATGTAATTTTAAATTGTTTCGGTCCGATAAGTACACTACTAGAAAAAACAATTTTTGCAAACGGGCCAAAAAACATTTTTCCATGCGGGGAAAAGGCCACCTCTAAGCAAAGACCTATAAAAAAATATAGATTTTTACAAGCAGAGATTAGCTTCGCCTGCAAGAATCACTTTCTAGGTGGGCATCTAGAGTTCTGCAGGCGCTAATCCACCGCCTACAAAAACAATCGCACTAATAAAAAAAAAAGTCCCCCACACGCCGCCACCGCACTGCCCTCTCCCCCTTCGGCTAGATCTAGGAGGGAGGAGGGGAGCCGCACCGGGGTAAGACCACCACGCCACCTCC
>CM020185.1:3745824-3791652 GCA_009805545.1 Oryza longistaminata | reverse complement strand
AAACTATAAATGCCCGCCTAGAAAGTGATTTTCGTAGGCGGAGCTAATCTCCGCCTGTAAAAATCCTTTGCTTAGAGGTGGCCTTTTCCCTGTCTGATAAAATGTTTTTGGCCCGTTTGCAAAAATTGTTTTTCTAGTAGTGTACTTATCGGACTGAAACAATTAAAATTACATAGAAAGAGAGACCATTTTTGAATTTAACAAAATTATAAGTACACTATTGCCCTTCTCTGAAAATGCCTCGATATCACAAATTGCCCTGACGTGGTTTGCCCATCAAAACAAAATTTTGGGTTCCTGCATTCCAGTATATACAGTATTGAAACCCCGTACTGGAAAAATATGTTTCCAGTTTTCCGCGCTAACACTTTCACTTCAGCGCCAAAAAAAATTTCACTGCACACACGGGGAGTGGTGGGCAATAAATATTTCACTGAGCTGAGAGGATGGCCAAGTCCATTTATTCTTACACGGGGTTTTGCTAGATTGTGCATATTAGATGAACACAAATCACAATATTCCTATAAAAACCGAGTACATCTCTTGTAGAAATATAACCATTTCTTTACCTTTCCTTTCCAATTATCGTGCTGACTAAATAGTTACAGCTTACTAATTCATGGTAGGTGCAGACATTTTAGAGATTATATATATGCTAGCTTCTGTATATATGGCCAAAAGCATTTGGTGTTTCAGTTTATTTACGTCAGGAAATTAAAGGAGGTATAATTAATCAGACATAAGATAAGAGAAGCATGCATCCAGGTCGCAGCAAATTAACTGAAGTATATTTTTTTTTCTCAAATCGCATGCATATATAGTCTAATTTCCATTTTCTACTTATCATAAAAAAGGTTTTTCAGCATGTATCGATGATTTTATGAATCTATGTATATCTAGGTAGAGGTAGCAGCGAATGGATCATGCTGGGACACCGCGTCCGCAAATCCTGGGACTAATTAATCACGTGTAAATATATACCATCCGATCTCCTTTAGATAATGGACATGCTTAACAAAAGGATACTTAATTGGCAAGTAAATAATGCGCTGATAGTTCATATTTTTCATATAACTAGTGACGTCATTTTGGTAATGACGGCGCGGGTCGTCACAATATTCTTACTCTATAGGACCGAAATCTTTTGAAAAATATATTTCTGTAAAAATGCATATAAAGCCACTCATAAGTCACCACGGAAGAGAGAGAGAGAGTGGATAAATATGGAATGAGAGGGAGAGAGAGGGGAGTATGATAAGTGGGCTCCATTTTATTTATTTTATTTTACTAGAAAAAATGTCCGTGCATTGCAACGGGTGAAGGCTATTTTAATCTTATTATTATTGTGCTAGAAAAACGCACGTGCTTCGTTACGGGTAAAGGAACTGTTAGATGCTATAAAGTCTAGAGTTAACATGTATATTACTGTATACAGTAATGTTTGAAGATAGATAAATTATTCATTAGGCTAATGATAATCACGATGGATAAAAAACACGCGCTCTCTCTCTCTCTCTCTCAACCCTCGTGTGACAAACTGTGATATCATTTCCGAAATCGGACACATACTCGCGTAGAGATGGATCGTGTCAGAACTCACGCGTGGATGACAGAATAAAATACATGTGCATTGCACTGGGTAATGGTTAGGTGAATGAAATTTGACCTCAATGATTTATCGAAGCACCTTCATAGTTATCACAAATGCATATTTGTGTTTGGACAATTAATCCGCTCTACGCGTGCAAGATGTGAATGATGTGCCTAACACATGGTCCAAATGATTGTAGCATTGGAGAAACGGACGTCCGAGCAACGCACCTTTTACGTATAAGTAAATAATGAATTTTTGGGAGTTCACTAATTATTTTAAACTATATTTTTTATGACATTTTTATAATCTTTTTTCATAATTGATGATTGCTATAACATTGCATTGATTATAATCACAATGCAACAGTACAGTGCTATGCTCTAACCGACAAAACCTGAACAGTGCCAGCCGTACCATGCCGTTCCTTTTTCTTTTGTAGAAAACCTCTTAGCGCATGGTTAATTGAGTTTTATTGTTACAAAAATTAAGAAAAATTATCTGGTATTTTATATCAACTTGTATATAGAAAGTTTTTAAAACGCGCTAACAAAAATCGAGATAGAAGGAATGGAGCCATGGTGTGAAGTTTCACGCCATGCACGTATTCAATTTTCATGTTTTAAAAAATTACCATAATTTTCGAATTAAAAACTGGTGCATTATAAGATTTCAGGATCACTAAATTTCATTATTTTATTTTCTTTTTACTCCTAGCTCGATTATCGAAAAAAACATATTGAAAATCGCTTAATAATTCCCACAGCAAAGCGCGGAGAATCACCTAGTTTTCTCTGATGAAGGTTGAATTTTTACTTGGTAATATGTATCGGCATCCATGTCAACAATTTATTATTTATATTATTTCATGAATTTTCAGCACATAAATTCATTAAACATATGCCCTTGCCGAGTAGGGTTCATGTGCTAACTTATTTCCTATGAAAACTTTCACTTTCTTGAAAATATAATTGTAGCTACTTACAAGTTACGATAGGACAGGTTATGGCAACCAATCCTCCTCCCAGGTATTTTCAGCTGCCGCTGTTCTTTTCATTTTTCAGACTATATCTATCGCAGGACCATTGTAGTACTGGAAGGCAATGAGATGCTTTGGAAGTGAATCTAAACAATTCAGACTTTAAATTTTAACCACTAAAGTGATTAAAAAATAGTTGTTCCCCTCTACTGTAGTTTTTGAACCTAAAAATGCTTAATTAGCGCCCCTATGAATTCAAGGATTACCATAGAAATTTTGGAGGACTTTATTTCCTAAGAAATATTTCCTATTAAACCCTTTGATTCATAGGAAAGTATAGGAAATTTTTCATAGGATTACAATCCCGTGACTCAATTTCATAGAAATATAAGTAAAAGGTCAAACCTCTTAGAAACTTTCTTTTGCATTGTTTGTTTCTAACAATGCTATCAAAGGGATCCTCTTCATATTTCCTGTGTTCTTCATTTCTATTGGATTAGGGAAACACACCACTTTAATTCTTGGATTTTTTTCTATTCGTGTGTTTTTTCTATACTACATTTCAAAGGGCCTTTAATTATAATTTGAAATGGATGTATTTCACGGCAGGATACATGCTGGTTCTTTTTATATATTTCGTACTATCCCATGGATGCAGGAATCTGAACTTCTGAAGAAGTTGTACAATAAGAAGTACCTGCAAGTCAACTATCCCAGCATTTCGTGTTATCTTAATGTAGGTTAGCTAGGCTGGCATCAGTTGACACCATGGGCTATCCTGTGAAATGACCATTGATTAATTAAGGATTTTTTTCCCCTGGAGCAATCAACAGAACATCGAGCCAACTCATCAGATGAACCTTACTTCCCTACTACCAAAAAAAAAAAAGAACTTTAGCAGCCAGTGTTTTACATAAGTACTATATATGATGTTTTCCAGGCATGTTCATCAGACATTGTTCCTAGAATAATGCTAGGTCGCTGACCTCTTTTAATATATTCAGAAGGACATAAGTAAGAGCAGGTACAATAGCAGGCTATAAGCCAGCTATAAATATATTTTAAAGAGATAAAGGAATGAAGAGAAGAGTAGCGGGCTATAGATCTGCAGCCAGCTGCAACACAGACTCCAAGACATAACATGTGTATGATAGGTGGGACCAAATATTTATAGTATAGTAAACAACTATTGTATAAATTGACTATTAGAGCAGGTACAATAACAAGCTATAAACCGGCTGTAACCATATATCGAGAAGAAAAGAGGAGAGAGAGAAAAAAAGCGGGCTACAGATTTGTAGCCGGCTGCAACACGGATTCCAAGATATTATGTGTGTATGAGAGTTGGGACCGTGTATTAATGGTGTAGTATATTTTTATAGTTAACTATTGTATAAATGGGCTATTAGATTGGCTATAGATATTTTGGAGCCAGTAGTTGGCTATACTATTGACCTTGATCTTATATTGGCTATAGATGATTTAGAGCTAGTAGTGGGCTATACTATTAAACTTGCTCTAAGCTGCCAGAATGGTGTATTGTATTGAAAGTTTGAAATTGGCCTGGCTAGTTTAGTGAACTAGAAGATAAGAAGCATATAAGATGGTTGAGACGGCGGCTATTGCCTGTCTCTGTATAAGTCTCCTTATTAATTATATACTCCATCCATTCCATAATATAAGGCACAAGCACTTTTCTTAATATAAGGCCATCCCCAACCCAAGACACTAATATAGTTTCCATAAGCTCTACATCATCAAGAAACTAGTACTAGACACTACTTTTCCAATATAAATACCACTATTTCATACTTAAATTTAATGCTACTTATCTCACATGATATCTTAGGTGTTGTGTAGAAACCATGTCTCATGCAAGACATAGTTTCCTTCTCTTTCCTCATTTATTTACTTGTCACATCATTTTTTATCCTAGGTGGCAGCTTATTTAATGCTATGGACACCATCCTAGTCATTAGGTAGGGAATGACCTAAGGCATGCATGCAAGCACATCTTCTCTATTAAGTTATTACTTTTTTAAATCCTCCACTCTTATGTTATCTAATTCCATTGGATGCATGCATAATATAGTTATTAGGATGATCCAAACTACAAGATGATAATAATTATTTCTTGGTTTTTGGGTTAAGGGTGGTTGTGCCTTATATTTTGGAATGGAGGGAGTATAAAACTCTTAATTGGATACTCCAATACCGCAAAGACTTTATTTCTAACAATTCTTAGGCAAACTAGTAGAGAGAAGAAATGTCTATGATGCCCCCTTATTAATACTCTGGTTATATTTTCTAGCGTGCTCCAACTAAACGTGCATGACTTAGCCTGATATTGATTGTAACTTAAAAAATGAAGTCTTTGTGGGACAAATTTTTAATACTAGAAATGAATTCTTTGATAATATAATTCAAAATGTTGAGATGTACGAATGACATGAATAAAACATAGTATGGCATTTAATATCGATCATCTATTTTGCTTCTGCCGCAAAAGAGTCAACTTCTTTCTCTCACATCAGCGGTTCGAGAAATGGTTATGTTTTCATGTATTGATTATCGATTGCCGTTGTACATTCCCTGATTGACAAGACAATTGATCAGAATGATCAAGACATCTTTATATAATATAGCAATGCTCAACCTTTCGAAAATTTGATAAACCAAAACATATACTCCTTCCGTCTCAAAATATAAATATTTTTAGCTGGGTTTAGATTTATAGTTAAAAGTTGTTATATTTTGGGACGGAGGTAGTATGTAACTAGGAATGGAGATTAAGATTTGGAGAAGCTGGCTGTTTCAGATGCAGGAGCAATTGCTACGGCCAGTGTGTTTTAGTATTTCTGTTTCGACATTCTCCTGTCGATGTGAATTTGCACTTTGTATTTTTTTCTCACAAAATCTGGATGAAATTGGTTGGCTCGTCTTCGGGCAATCCGGCTAAAGGAAATACCAAACTATGGATATGCGATTACTGAACGCAGACTATGTGACAGATCCAAGTCCAATAATTTTCTATAATACAGAGTTTTATGCTAAAAATATAGTGAAGTTAAATAATCCTCCGTCCCAGAATATAAAATCTAGTACTGAATGAAACACATCTTAATACAATAAATCTAAACAGAGGGCATATCTAGATTGATAGTATTAGGATATCCAATATTATGTTATTATATTGTAGGATAGATGGAGTAGTATTTATGTTTATTTAGAAATGTTCTTAAGATGGCTGAAAACAACACTAGTTTACCTCCGGCTCCAAACTGTTTCAGAGCTACAGATACCCAGAACCAATTTAGATTCTTGTAACACAAGAGCAGGTACAATAGCAGGCTATTATCCAGCTATAAATATATTTTAATGAGATAAATGATGAGAGAGAAAAGCAGCCAGCTACAGATCTGTAGCCAGCTGCAGTACGGACTCAAGACGCAATATGTGTATGGCAAGTGGGACCATATATTAATAGTATAGTAAGCGACTATTGTATGAATTGGCTATTAGATTGACTATAGATGAATTGGAGCCAGTAATAGGCTATACTATTAAACTTGCTGTAAGGTGCTGTGTTGTAACCCCCGATTAAGATTCTCTGATTCAGTGGAAGTAGTTGACATGTAGGCCCTAACACCCACAGGCCCACGTGTCAGTACATCAGGGGGAAGTACGTGTAAGAAAATCTACTTCCTGTTTACCCTGCTGTCAAATGCGTTTGCATGTTTGTAAATATATACAAATGTCATGGAGATAAAAAAAAGTCGTTGGATCGACTCAACACAAACATAACAACTTCAGGGTGATCAATGATGGCATGAAACCACAATTTATAGCAATTGTTCGTCACAACTGACAACAGTTTATCATCCCTAAGATCTCAAAGTTTGATTAATTATGCTCATCAGCTCTGCTGTGCCAGGGACCACACGTGTATCATCTCATGTAAGCGTTCATCCTGATCATCCCTGCATGCATGGTCAGAGCAATATATACCTGATCAAATGTGAAAAATTGACACACACACATTCTACAGAATAAATAAATAAATTCCCTACTAACACTACAAATTACTGACACTCTCATCAAAACTTGTTGCACGTGCCGATGGACGACTTAGTAGTATTAATATAAGGAGCCATAATATCTCTCCTGATTTACAACAGAAATACCTCTACCTTGTGAAATGTAAATACATTCCAAGTGCGTAAAAACTCATGGTGATGTGATGCTACGATTCATATAAATTGGTTTATTGTGTATACCACATTATTAATTATATTCTAGTTTCAAAACATATAGTTAGGCGAGAATTAGTGGTCATGTTATGTGTACCCGGGTGAATATGCATCAGTTGCCAGAGACAGTTAAGAGTAAAAAAAAAAGGAGTGACAACTATGCATGCAGTGCAGATTGGCAAGCTGCATCAAATGGATCCAACAAACAGTACTGACCTGTTAATCCACAACACTATATATATGTATCTTGGTACTCCATCAAAGGTACCAATGCAACAGAAATCTGGGTGAGAAACTCAACCATATTTGTTGCTTAATTGCAAGAGCCAAAGAGTGTGCAAAGCATGGAGCTAGTGACAGGGGCAATGGGGAACCTTCTCCCCAAGCTGGGTCAGCTCCTCAATGAGGAGTATGGCCTGCAAGCAGGCTTGCGGAAGAAGATCGAGTCTCTCTCGTGGGAGCTTGAGAGCGTCCATGCCGTCCTCCGCATGGTTGGTGAGGTGCCACCAGAGCAGCTTGACCAGCTGGTCAAGCTCTGGGCGCGGGATCTCAGGGAGGCGTCCTATGACATGGAGGACATCATCGACGCTTTCATGGTGCATATTGATGGCCGCGAGGAGCCTGCCGACCCCCACATCCTCCGCCGCCTCAGGAAGAAGATCAGCATACTGTTCAAGAAGACCAAGGCTCGCCGAGAGATCGCTGGAGCCATCCAAGACATCAACGAGAAACTTGAGGAGGTGGCTGCAAGGCGTGGGAGGTACACGGTCAAGAACATCGTCACCAAGCCTGTAGTCCCAGAAGACATTGATCCTCGGCTCCTGAATCTGTACAAAAGGGCAACTGAGCTTGTTGGCATCGAAGGGCAAATGGACAATCTCATAAAGATGCTGTCTCTTGGGAATGATATAGATTTATTCGACAAGACGGTGAGGGTGGTCTCTGTTGTCGGGATTGGAGGGCTGGGCAAGACAACTCTTGTCAAAGCAGTCTATGAAAAGCTTAAACCAGGTTTTGATTGTGGGGCTTTTGTTCCAGTCGGTCAGAACCCTGACATGAAGAAAGTCCTTAGGGATATTATCATTGATCTTGACAAGAAGACCTATA
Organism: Oryza longistaminata; assembly: GCA_009805545.1. Lineage (NCBI taxonomy): Eukaryota > Viridiplantae > Streptophyta > Magnoliopsida > Poales > Poaceae > Oryza > Oryza longistaminata. The sequence goes on along the minus strand of CM020185.1, from coordinate 3,783,725 downwards.
CAGATTTTAATATCACCTTGTTCGATGAAAGGCAGCTCATCAATAAACTCCAGGAAATCCTCCAGGAAAAGAGGTAAGAATATAATCATCTGACCACGGCTTGCAACAATTATACGATGATAATGATTTTAGTTTCAGTAGCTGTACAATATTTTATTTATGTCACCTATATATGCAGCTACGCCCAACTTTCACCTATGTATCTCCACTGTACATCAGCTATATTACTCTAAGTCTCAACTTTTAAATGGTCATATCACTTCCAAAACTCCAGCAGCAACCATTTGTAAAAATATCTTAAAAACTTTTCAAGACTTTTCTAGATCCATCAAATATCAATGAAATTATTGAAATAAATTTAACAATAGTTAATATTCACTCTGTAAGGTTAGAAATTACAAGATTAATTGGTGGTTATAAGTTACGTGCACCAGCACGTCCTCCAATCCAAACAGACACTAAGCCAATCAAGTAGTTTGCTTATATAGTTATATATATTTTAACAGCAGCCCCACGTCGAGCTCTATCCCTTAATCATATCTAGAATAAAAGTGGGTTTCAATATTCTTATTTAATTGTGCCAACCAAGATTGAAGCTCAATATCTCTTGCTCTGATATATCATATTGAGTTCTATGCAATGACAGTGCATCGACAAAACAACCAGTTGAAATATTAAGTACTTATTATTTTAGTGGATACATACTACATAGACTAGCTAGCTTATATTTGAGTCAATACAAAAGTATACAACCATGTAACATATACGAATGTATTTTTGGAAATAAGCACAGCCCACATTGTAAACATAGCTTTAAATATGTGGTAGTGTTTGGTCATAAAATTGTGAAAAACTCAGGTAACTAGTTTCGTATAATTATCGTTGATATCATATATATATATATATATATAGGAGTTGACAGCATGTGATTGGTGCTATGAAAAAAGAAATATTCCGCGAAGCCAAAATAAATATGGTCATTATTTGTGTGTTCTGTGGTTATAAAAGCTTAGTGTATGTCAGTGTGTTAAGAGAGACAGATTGATTTAAATAGATGTCCATTGGTGATCAGTATTAAGATAACACTCCATGTTCATAACCTCTGCCTATAAACTCTTTCGAACCGCCATGCTTAGTCTAAATTATCTCGCACCTTACACAGATGGATCAGTTCATCTTCTCGGCTACACCATTTTATTGTGCTATCTTGCATATTACGAAATATCACCAAATTCCTATTCATAAAACTTCTGTAATAATGAACCAATGTGTTCTCCAATATTGTTAGATCTTAGTTACTTAATTCTACTACCTGGCTGAAATGTTGGATGCTGAGTCCAATTAAACCTTTCCTACATTCCTTTTACCTGGTGTTGCCACAGGACTTCCAGTACCTTGACCACAATGTCATGTATGAGACAGAAGTTCTAAAAAAATAGAGTATGAGACAGAAAAACAACTATGGAATTATTTCTAAACTGAAGAAGGTTTCTGGGGGAATGTATAATAATCCGTAGACCATGGTGGAACCATTCTTGTCCTTGAAAGCATATAGTGTCCATAATCCGTGGATTGGCCGGTGTTTGAGGGGCGTTCGTAGCCTATGGATAGGTGTAGGTGGAATGCATTCATACACAAAAAGGGTGCAGCATATAGAAAAGGGGAAAACATGAGATAATATTGAGAAAAGTATTGCTCTAATCTTCCAAGGAATTATACAGAAGGCAATTTAATAGCGCGTTGCAGTTCAAGCATAATTCACTTGAGTCAAATATTAAGATTGGCCTAATTGTAGCACATAAGTTTGATTTTAACTGCACTAATCTACATATAATTGTCAGATTGAAAAAATACAATTGTTACAGTTTGGTTTCTCAGGGTTGGTGTGCTTTCTTGCCTGTGTATGTTCTCTCAGTAGCAGTTGCAATGTTAGCATTCCATTACCTAAACAAACATGTTCTCTCTCTAGTTTAGTTTCTAGCTCATGGGGCTCTTTCACTGTCATGCGGATCTATAGGTGTTTCATTGTCATTGATGACATGTGGGATAAGAAATCATGGGGGTTGATCAGATGTGCTCTACAAGACAGTAATCACAGAAGTAGAGTAGTTGTAACTACTCGTGTTTTTGAAGTTGCCACATATGTGGGTGATGTTTACAAAATGCAGCCACTTTCCCGTAATGACTCTGAAAAGTTATTGTATACAAGAATAGTTCAGGGTGAAGGGAAATGTCTTGATAGTTCGTTGGTTGAAGTATGTGACAAATTTTTGAAGAAATGTGGCGGTGTGCCATTGGCTATCATTACAATAGCTAGTCTATTGGCCAATAAACCTCAGGAGGATTGGTCTGAAGTGTACAGCACTATTGTCTTGGGGCATGGAGGCAATGATGATGTGGAAAACACTAGAAGGATATTATCTTTGAGTTACTATGATCTGCCTTTGCATCTGAAGCCTTGCTTACTGTATCTAAGCATATTTCCAGAAGATTATTATATTGAGAAAAATTTGTTGATATGGAAGTGGATAGCTGAGGGTTTCGTACATGAGGAACAAGCACCTGGTGTAGGGTTATTTGAACTCGGGGAGGGATACTTCAATGAGCTCATAAACAGAAGCATGATCCAGCCAGTGGAGGCTGAAGACAAAGGGTATGTAGATGGTTGCCGTGTTCATGATATGGTGCTTGATATGATCCGTTTATTGTCATTTGAAGAAAACTTTGTCACTGTGTTGGAGGGCAGTGAGAAACAGGAATCTCCAAGGATCAAGACTCGCAGGTTAGCCCTGCAGCATAGGAATTTTGAAGAGAACAGACATCAGCTGAGTAATGTGGGGGTGGACCAACTGAGGTCCTTTGTTGTGAGTGAATGCGATGGTATTACTGTGGAATCTCCAAGCTTTCATGTCTTACGTGTATTAGCTCTAGAAAATCATTTTTCTCGGAACTATTACTGTAAACATATTTTGCAGCACCTTGGAAATTTACATCACCTTAGGTACCTTGGGCTACAAAATGTTCGAACCAGCGAACTCCCGGATGAAGTAGGAGATTTAAAATTTTTACAGGTACTGGATCTATCGGGGACTGGAATTCAAGAGTTGCCAGAGTCAGTGGGCTTGCTGACAAAACTGTTGTGCCTACGAGCTAATGAGGGTACAAGGGTGTCGGCTGGTTTGATCGTGAAGTTGACATCCCTGCAGGAAATGTGGATATGTCCCACTGATATAAGTCAGTTTGTGAAGGTGCTAGGCAAGCTGAGAGAACTAAGGGTGCTTCGTACTAGCCTTTTTACTCATGGACAGGATGAGAGAACAGATAGAGATTTGCTGGAGTCCCTACAAAATCTACACAAGATCCATACTATTGACATTGGGGGCTCATCAAGAATGAAGAGTGTCATGTGGGAAGCAGGATTCACTTCCCCTCGACACCTCCGACACCTGCGATTGCGATCCTTGGTGTTCTATAGAATGCCTGTGGGGATTAACCCGTTACTTCTTCCAAACCTCTGCTATCTAGATTTGCAAGTGCAGATCGTGAAAGAGCAGGACATGGAAACTCTTGGAAGGTTGCCAGAGCTCCGCCACCTAAAACTGTGTTCATGTAAAACCCATGTGGTCAGCCTTGAGAAGGCTGCTGGCGATGGCTACTTTCGGAAGTTGAGATATTTCAGCACACCCTGTTCATTTCTCCGGTTTGATCTACATGGTGTCATTTGCAGCACAAAGACTATCATGCCAAGGCTTGAATCCCTCGAGTTTTTTGTCCGTGTGCTGTTCCTAAGAGATGCCAACCTACTTGGTTTTGACAAGCTGCTTGGCTTTGGGAACCATGGAAGAACTTCACTTAGAAGAGTTGAAGCTACCATGGCATGTTCGGGTGCCCGTGCCACGGAGGTGGAGGAAGCGGAGGCAGCGCTGGCACAAGTGGCTGCTGTCCATCCCAACCGCCCTACCCTTAAAACCACAAGACTGGGTGACAGTAAGATACATTCACCTTACAAAGAGGTACGTGCACACACATCTATCGATTGGAATTTGTGGTTTCAACAACTTATTTGTTCTCTTAATTCACCTATTCTTTCCTTCTTTTCCATTCCTGCGATTAATTATAAGCCTTGATCAGGGTCTGAGCTGCCAGCTAGCCACACGATGTGGCATTCTTCTCTTGTTTAGTTCCTTTATTCTTATTATGTGCCATGGTTTAGCTTTTCAATAATGGAATTCAATTCATCCTCTACAGTCTACATTGAAGATGTATCCAGCCGATCGAGAAAATTCCTTATATGCATCTAAAAATTCAGTCAATCCATTTCATGCCCGCGAATTCTACTCAATCCCTTCTAAGGACCCAATTTTGGTTTTGGTCCCATAAATACTAATTCCATTAATTGACAGGCAATTGACCATTTAGTAGTTATGGAAAGGTCTATTTTACCTTAGAGCATTGAATGGATGTTGGAATTTGTGGTGTGTTAGGTTGGCAGTATAAGTTGTTGTGTAAGGTTCACACTAAATTCGTAACTTCTTGTATGGGACCATGATATATTTTAATTCTGTCCAACTCTTGTGCTTGGGCATACAAGGAATTTTCTCCAATTTACTATGGAATTACACAATTCATAGTTTATCTTACTTACTTGCCCATTCGATTCTTATTTTGCCGTACTCAGCCTACAAGTGTCAATCCTAAAGTTGTTGTCCAAAATGTCAATGTGCGGGAGATGAAGGATGATGATGGTTACTTTGACTTCCATTGGTTGCTGCGTAACCCACGGGTCGAGAAATTCAGTGTCTCCATCTTCTGTGAGGATGCTACGCTTCAGGAGGTGGAGAAAGCAGAGGCGGCTGCGAGGTGCGCAGTCGACAATCATCCCAACTCTCCCACACTTGACATGATGAGATATGATGAAGATAAGATGGTGTTGTCTGACCAACATCAAGAGGTAAATCGCCTCTGTGATCTCTACTGGATTAAAAGAGTTAATCCCCCATTGTTGTACTTGTTACAAGTAGTTATGAAGCTAGTTGACTCGGTTACCCAGTTTTTAGTCTCCAATCTTATCCCTTATTACTAGTAGCTAACAAAATAAATTGTTCTTCATTTGATTCCTATTTATGGAGGTACTTAGCAAGCATGCATGCTGTGTTGCTATGGTGATTTCAACCTTCCATCTATTGTCCTACTAAAATAGGGTGAGAAAGAGGCAAAGAGACACCATATTCGCTAGCTCCTAAGGATTAGAAAGTATACCCTAATACCCCAAAAAAAATCGAAGTAGTTGACTGTGTGTGGATCCACCTTGTAACTGTCCATATTAATCACTATAAGCTAAATAGAAAATAATTTGTATCCTAGAAATGATTGAAATGTTGTATAGAGAACGCAATTCGTTTTAAAACAATCCTGTTCAATTTGTTCATACAGAGAACCACACCGTGTAAGCCTAAGGACCTACACTAGCTGCATGCCTGCACCTGTTCTTAATTTACTTTACACGATAACACAGCTTCGCTTACTTGAAATTGGTTTCCCACTCTCAGCCTGAAGTTGTTCACCGTGATGTCAATGTACGGAGGATCAAGGATAAAGGTCATAACATTAAATTCTCTTGGCTGTTGAGGAACCAATATGTTGAGAAATTCAGGGTCTCCATAAACTGTGAGAATGCTAGTCTCAGGGAGGTCAAGGAAGCAGAGGAGACTGCAAGGGAGGTGACGTGGATCCATCCAAACAGTCCCAGAGTTGAAATCGTGAGATATGGTGAAGATAAGATGGTGTCAGACTAACACCACCAAATGGCGAGCTGGAAAAGCAGTACAGGGTCGCCAGAGAAGTCATGCAGTCATGCTCAAGCACGGCATCTCTATCGACATTGCAGAGACCATGCTGGAAGAAGGTGACAGGGACAAGGAAATCATCTTCTGATCATGTCAGTGTCGCACAATAAGCAGAGATATAGTATCTGCCTACTCTAAGTCATGCATGAAAATAAACTGTGTTTGGAAGCTAAGTGTATTTGTTAAAATTTCATTCCGTTTGTTCAGGAGTGATATTTCTACAGCCTGTTTGACCATGTTTGGTTTCAGGCATGGCCGCATGGACACTAGTCTGGAGTCTGTACAGTATATTCAGGCATAGGAGCGGGAAAATATTGGTTTTGATGTGTCTGTAATATGTTGGGCTGGTTTAGTGGATTTTACCACATTTAGTGGTAAGCTGATAAATGTGCTAATTTATTGCAAAATGCAAATACGTCGATAATCCAATGCTAGTGATATTTGACTTAATACATTACAAAAGTTGGCGCCTCTTGGTCATGACAACGAAGCTTTGGAGAGAAAAAAAAAAAAGAAAGCCTGTGAAGATCACCTGCAGTGAGGTCTCTATGATGTCATTGTGGAAATCTTGTTAGAATTCGGTCTCGTACCTCAGAAAATGTCCTCACATCATGTCCCCACAGCCTAAAAATGGTGGCAACATCATAATGGCATTACTAAGAAATCAATCACTTGTAGAGACATGATATCTGCAGCACAATTGAACTACATGGTGAAAGGAATGAGAAGGGAAAGACTATGCATACCAGCACTCAAGCCCTATGGCATTAGCACCTGCCTTGTCTGCAGTTTCATCATCTCCGACATGTACTGCCATGCTGGCCTCTACACCAATTTGATCTGCCAAATAGAAAATCAAAACACTTTTTAGTTCTACTGAAAAAAAAAAGCATCAACTGATTTTAAATAGAACATGTGGTGCAGCTTCCTGCTTATGAGATTGCGTGTGTTACCTTCAGTAAATGCAGCCTAGCCAGTACTGGATGAATTCATCCATTACTCATAGTTTAAAAAAACTTAACTCACAACCGAAATGCTATTGTGTACCTAATGCTATCTTGAAGATCTCTGGAGCAGGTTTCTCATGTCCAACCTCCGATGATACAACAATGGCATCAAACCTGGACAGCTCAAGATTTGTTAGCACATGTCCATTACTCAAAAAATTTTCGTAAGAGCAGGGTATTTAGAAAGTGCAATGTTATATGCACTTACATATCCGAGACATGAAGGTCCTTAAGTAATTTTCGTAACCGTGTGTCGAAGTTAGATACAACAGCTAGCTTAACTGAAATTGAAACATTAATAAGGTGTGATTTTTGCAGACAAAAAAGTTCCAGACAAGGTTTTGAAGGCTGAAGCCATAATTCAATACTGGAAGCTGAAAAGGGAAGAGAATACATGAATTATATGACCTCCAGCATCCTTTAGATCACGCAGTGTTTCGTAAGCCCCAGCAGGCAGACGCCATGCATCTCCATGAGCGTAATACTAACAGATAAGACAAATTTCAACTATAAGTCACACGGTACAAGTACAACATGAACAATTGATGCATCAATAAATTAAATTGAACCAAAACACAACTCTTATTTTATTGGATGTCACCGAAGTGTGCCCTCCTTTCAAAAAAAAAACACAGCTCTTCAACTTCAAAAATACTTGTCTATCATCAAATCACAGACTCTTGATTCCAATTAGACCAGAGCACGTGTAATGAGTAGCCACCCAATATCAATAATGAAGATTAATTATCTGAATTATCATTGTCTAACAGCATATCCATAATAATTGTAAGGTAGCGGAACATGTTTTTTTCCGTTTCTTCAGCAGATATCAAACAATATTTGAGGACAGACTCTTTATCAACCTTCAGTAACCAAAGGTCCAAAGAAAAGCATTCATCCAATGATCAAAATAACCTTCTCAAAATAACGCAAGACCAATAACGCTATACCTCATATACTTCTTCGAAATAGTCATTATTGGTGCATTCGGTTGCTTCTGCCACCACAATCCTCCAGAACGGCCGTCCATCTCCCTGTGACAACAACCCGCATCATCACCTCAACAAGAAACTCAGCACAATTTCACAGCTTGCACAAGCAACATTGTTGCTCTGTGACACAATTACAATTACTGCGTGTCCATGTCGATTACCTGGTATCTGAGCGTCTTTGGCCATGGCGCGGAGAAGGCCCGCTTGAACCCCTCCTTGATGCTCTCCTCACTCTTACTCATACCTGGAGGCCACACGCCCGCCACGTGTTCGACGAAATGCCAAGGTAAGCGCAAGGAGCGAAAAGAAGGTGGTTCGATGTGGGGGAAGGAGTACGAACCGTATCGCCGGCCGAGCGACGCGTACGTCTGGGCGACCGGCCGCGCCAGCTGCAGCAGCGTGCCCCCGGCGTCGAGCAGCAGCCCGCCGTACGCCGGCGACGACGGCCGCTCCCTCCGCCGCCGCCCGCGGCCGCGGCCGCGCTGACGCACCGCATCCCGGAGGAGGAGAAGGAGCGGCGGGCGGCGGCGAGGCGTGGCGCCGGGTTCCCCGGAGGTGGAGGAGCGGGCCGCGCGCCGCCGCCGCCGCGGCATCTCGAGACGCGCTCGCCGGCGAGGAGAGAGAGAAAGAGAGAGCCCGAATCTCAAAGCACGGAATAGGCAAGAGCATGTGGAGAGAGGGGCATTTTGGTCAGATAAAAAAGAGGGGAGAGAGAGAGCGCCCGCCCGAATCTCAAAGCACGGAACAGGCAAGAGCAATGTGGAGAGGGGCATTTTGGTCAGAAAAAAAAAAGCTTAAGAGGGAGGGAGAGAGCGCCCGAATCTCAAAGCACGGAATAGGCAAGAGCAAATGAGCAATGCTAGAGAGAGGGCATTTTGGTCAGATAAAAAAAAACTTTAGAGAGAGGGAGAGCGCGCCCCGAATCTCAAAGCACGGATAGGCAAGAGCAATGTTGGAGAGAGGGGCATTTTGGTCAATAAAAAAAAGCTAGAGGAGAGAGAGAGAGAGACCAAGCCCTAAACCCTCGCCTCCTTTCGCTGCGCCTCGCCGCCGCCACAGCTCCTCGACTCAGGCGGCGGCGCGCCGACGATGAGCTACCGCTGAACTCCCTCAATCCCACCTCCGTCGCCGGCGAAGAGTCTCGAGAAGGTGCGTGGTAGCGATTCATACCCCGACAGAAAAAAAAAAGGAAGTACATATAAATTTTTTTTTTTTGAGTTCATGGATGTCCAAATGGACACCTGGGAGGTTCATCCGTCTTCGAAGCTGCTGCTGCTGCTGAATTTCTAGCTCACCTAGAACTGTTAGTTTTGTGCTTGCTATGAATTTTTTTTGTGTAGCTTGTTCTATTAGTTCTTCGTGGCGGTTGTAACCATTGAATCCAACTGAAAGAGACCTAAACATTTTTGTCATTTGTTAGGGAGGAAGAAGTCTGGCAGACCAAGCTGTTCCCTGCTGTTGTTCAGAGAAAAGTTTTCTGGTGGAGGTCTGGGTGAGCTTAGTATTCTGGAGATTGCTTGTGGTACTTATCGGAACCAATTTCGAAGAGCTCATTTGCTTTGCTTTTTTGAATGGTGGATTATTATTATTATGCTGGAATTTGACCAAAAGATTCATTTCTTTGTGCTTTAGATTGAGGTGGAGAAGCTAATATTGGTGGAACAATGTCGGCGAAGTGGCGCTCGTTGCAGCATCGGCACCGGTACACGTACACCTCACTTGTGTTCCCCAAGCACTACCTTGAAGAACTAGCTCGTGTGCCGACTGAGGTGTCCTCGTCCAGTTTCTTCTCCCAATTGAACAATTTGATCTCTCTCACCTCCACATATGCGCAAGTCATTGCGGTCAAGGACCTTGCCTCAGCATTTGTGCAGTTTCTTTCAAGTCCAGCCATCCCTGATGATGCTGTTCTTGTTGCAACAAAACTTTATTTGGAGATTCTCTTCCTTGAGAACTCCCTACCACTCCATCGGACAATCATATCTGTGCTTGCCAAGTGCAAGAAATACTGTTCATTGATCAGTGGATGCTTTGCTACGCTCTGTGAGGAGTATGGTGGCTCTGGTATCAAGGCGAAGAAAAGATTTTTGGTATCTCGAGCAGCATTATCGCTGATTGGGTACCCAAAGTTAGGTTTTTTGGATGAATCAGTCAAGAAGTGTGCAGAGGTCATGGCACTAGATGTGGTTGCTGGGCTTGATGGGGTGATTAGTGACATAGTTGATGGGTCCCGACCATCACCAGTTGTGATGGAGCAGTGCCAAGAGGCTATGTCTTGCATGTACTACTTGCTGCAGCGCTACCCTTCTAAGTTTACTGAACTTGACAAAGCATCTACTGTCTTCAAGCATGTTGTTAGGACGATACTGACTGTTCTCAAGTCATCAGCCTTTTCTAGGGATTGCCTGGTGGCCTCTGGAGTTAGCTTTTGTGCTGCAATTCAAGTTTTCATGAGTTCCGAGGATATTTGCTGGTTCCTTTCTGAAGGTCTCTTTTCTATTTGCGCTGAACAAAAAGACATCAAAGAGTCAGCTGGACATGAGGTGCTTTCTGACTTCAATTTGTGTGAAGAAATCAGAGATATCTCAATTTTGAGTAGACTTTGTTTGCTGAGAGGGATTTTGACTGCTATTCCAAGGACAGTACTCAACATGCGTCAGCTTCATTCCAATGGATCCTTATGGACTATGTTGTACAATGGGATTTTACCTGAGCTTTGCAAGCACTGTGAGAACCCAATTGATAGCCATTTCAATTTCCATGCTCTTACAGTGACTCAAATATGTTTGCAGCAGATAAAAACTTCAGTTTTAGCTGATTTCACTGACTTCTCTGGAGACTATGAACCTTTCTCAAGAGATGTGATCAACCGTATATTGAGAATCATATGGAGTAACCTAGAAGATCCTTTGAGCCAGACAGTAAAACAGGTGCATCTCATATTTGATCTACTATTAGATATTGAATCATGTATTCCATCAGGAGATCCTGAGGAAAACAGCAAACTGTTTCTCTTTAATATTGCAAGTGATTTACTTCGCCTAGGTCCGCGATGTAAAGGGAGATATATCCCTTTAGCTTCTTTGACAAAGCGGCTGGGTGCCAAATCTCTTCTAAAGTTGAAATCAAATCTCCTTTTGGAAACAGCTTATGCTTACATGGATGATGATGTCTGTTGCGCTGCAACATCATTTTTAAAATGCTTCCTCGAGACATTAAGAGATGAATGCTGGAAAGATGATGGTATTGAGCAAGGGTATGATGCCTTCAGATTTTTGTGCTTGCCTCCTTTGTTGCGGGGACTAGTATCTGGAAATTCAAAACTACGTTCTAATCTAAATACTTATGCTCTGCCTGCTGCTATCGAAGTTGATGCAGATAGCATATTTGCTATGCTTGGATTCATCAATGTTGGCCCAAGCGCAAAGGCAATTGAACTAGATGTTGCTTTGAAAAATGACCAGTGTATAGCTGCATTGGTTTCACTGCTTAAGGTCTCTCGGAACCTTGCACTTGTGGAAGGGGACATTGATTTAGATCCTGATGTTTTGTCTCAGCAGGTAGCTAACAAGTGTGATGCGGTTATATCTATCAGAGGAATTAATGTTACAGTGCCTGTTAAATGGTTTGTTTTAGCACTGACACACAATGAAGAAAGTCTCCGAATTGATGCTGCTGAATCACTTTTTCTAAATCCCAAGACATCAAGTCTTCCATCTGCCTTGGAACTGAGCTTGCTTAAACAAGCAGTCCCATTGAATATGCGTTGTAGCTCGACAGCATTTCAAATGAAATGGACAAGTTTATTTAGAAAGTTTTTTGCCAGGGTGCGAACTGCACTGGACAGACAGGTAAAGCAGGGGTTATGGCTTCCATCTTCATTGTCTGGCGACAAAGATTCTAATTCTGTTGATACTGTCAAGGCCACCACTATCAAGAGAGCTGAAGATCTCTTCCAATTCATGAAGTGGCTTAGCTCCTTTCTGTTTAATTCTTGTTACCCCTCTGGCCCTTACGAAAGGAGAACAATTGCAATGGAGCTTATTCTTACCTTGCTAGATGTATGGCCTATTTGTTGCTCTGAAGGGAAGAATGATCTTTATCCTTATAGTGACAGCATAACACTGCCAGATTCAACAATTTCATTTGTAGGGTCTATAATTGATAGCTGGGACAGGCTAAGGGAAAACTCTTTTCGCATTCTACTGCAATTCCCAACACCACTCCCTGGAATTTCCTCGAGTACATCCATAGACAGTGTTATCAGATGGGCAAAAAAACTTGTACTTAGCCCACGAGTCCGGGAAAGTGATGCTGGTGCGTTAACCTTCCGACTGATATTTAGGAAGTATGTTCTAGAGTTTGGCTGTGTTCTTGTGTTTTCTAAAGAAAATGATTGCCTTCAATGTTACACAAAATCCACAAATGATGACACAGAACTGACTAGTCAAAACCCATTTGCACAATATATTTCATCACTTATTCAGTGGCTGTGTGCTGTTGTTGAAGAGGGTGAGAAGGATCTTTCTGAAGCATGCAAGAAAAGCTTTGTGCATGGAGTTCTTCTTACCCTGCGCTACACATTTGATGAATTGGATTGGAACACTGAGGTAGTACAGTCATGTATTGCTGAAATGAGATGTCTTGTAGAAAAGCTTCTTCAACTTATAATGCGTGTGACTTCATTGGCCCTGTGGGTGGTTTCTTCTGATGTGTGGTACATGCCATATGATGTGGATGACATGATTGATGATGATTCCTTCCTCTCAGATATAATAGATGAGGATCAACCTGGTACCTCTTCAGAAATAGCAGAGACCAATGTAAAATCAGGGCATAATGGCAAACCAGCTGAGCATGTTGTTATGGTTGGTTGCTGGCTTGCTATGAAGGAGGTAAATCTTTTCACTTGGCTTACTTCTGTTTTTGAAAGCTGCTCTTCACCAGCTTTATTTATTTTTAGCTTCTCACCGGATGCAGTAAATTAACTTTCCAAAATCCTTAGGTTATCAATGATACAGTATGGTTATAAACTGGGCTTGCGATGAATAATAGTATCGTAGTATGTAGTTTTTTGGAAAGTCTGTTTGGTCACTTGAATGTGTCCTTTATTCAATGCTTCTCATCCTGCCTGAACCCCAATCTTTATATTATATGTAGCCACTAAAACAGAGGTCTTGTTTCCAAGAAATTGCACACTTCACGTCAGATGGACATTATTGTTTCAATGTAATTTTCTGTGTGTTGTATTCAGTTATTGTTTCCCTGACATAACTGTTCCATTTATATTTCAGGTTAGTCTTCTCTTTGGAACTATCATCAGGAAAATTCCATTGCCTGGTTGCTCTCATTCAAATTCATCTCATGGTGATTTGGCTGAGAATACAGAGGAGACAGGCATGACTGGGGATATTCTTGATGTTGAACAGTTAGAGAAGATGGGTAACCATTTTCTGCAGGTTCTTCTTAAAATGAAGCATAATGGTGCAATTGATAAGACAAGGGCTGGACTTACTGCACTTTGCAATCGCCTTCTTTGCTCAAATGATTCAAGGTATATTTCAGTATTTCATCTTCACATTGATTTCTTGTTTCTAGGAAGAAGGAAATATTTATTATGGTTCGCATAATCTAGTCCTGCAGTACATGTTTACCTTCAGATTTCAGAATATGTATATTAATAATTCAGCAACAGCCAACAAGTAACATTATTTATGAGATTTAACATAACAGGAGGCTCCAAACTGTTCATCAGTTCCCTATCCCTACTTGTGATACAATCATGTCCAAGATGATGAGCAACTCAATTTCGTCCTTAACTCTCAACATAAAAAAAATTGCCATGTTATCAAGAATGCTTTGTTGTGTTAATGGTTCATCGTTTGAAAGGCATTACTAGTTTATTGTGATTTTCATGAACCTGATTCTATATTCATGTGCATGCAGAAATGAAAATTTCATGTTAACCATATTCTACAGTTGTGTATTATGTTGATTTGGGACTTATAGCTCGCTTCTATGTGCTGATGATCTTTTCTTTGTCTCATCATTTCAGGCTATGTAAAATGACAGAATCATGGATGGAGCTTCTGATGGATAGGACGGTTGCTAAAGGGCAAACTGTGGATGATTTGCTACGAAGGAGTGCAGGAATTCCTGCTGCTTTTATTGCCTTGTTCTTGGCAGAGCCAGAAGGAACACCAAAGAAGCTACTTCCACGAGCACTAGAATGGCTCATAGAATTTGCCAAAACATCTTTAGCTAATTTTCAGAATGATTCCAACCAGAAGCTTGACACAGAGAAGGATTTTCTTGGAGAACCATGTGAATCACAATCAGAAACTACTGCAGGTGTACATTCTAATGGGAACTTATCTAAAAGCCGAAATGAGGGTGTTGTTCCGACTGTTCATGTGTTTAATGTGCTTAGAGCTGCCTTCAATGATGCAAATTTAGCGACTGACACTTCTGGTTTCTGTGCTGAGGCAACAATTGTTGCTATACATGCATTTTCATCTCCTTACTGGGAAGTGCGCAACGCAGCTTGTCTTGCATATACTGCATTGGTTCGTCGTATGGTTGGGTTTCTGAATGTGCACAAACGTGAATCAGCACGGCGGTCATTAACTGGCCTTGAATTTTTCCACAGGCAAGTTGATGATGTTTGAATATGGTTTTCGGTGTGGTAATTTGTGCCCTGTCATTATTGCCCTACTGTCCTCACACATTAATATCATGGAAAATATTTAAATTTTGTGAATTACACATACACAGTTAGTAACCTTTTCAGTGGTTCAGCACTTCAGTTTTGTGGCTCCTGTCTATATAAATTTATCAGTAGATTATTACCTGCGGCATTTTTCTTTCTTATTGACAAATATTTATATTCAATATCTGTACAGACCAGCAACTAGTTCAGTTTGTGGGATCAACTGTTTTTATTGAAAGGTGTGCCTTGTTTTCTTATGTAGGTACCCAGCACTTCATCCTTTCCTTCTTAGTGAACTGAATGTTGCAACTGGACTGCTAGCTGATGGAATTTCGAGCAATTTGGGGTCACAGATTGCAAAAGCCATACACCCAAGCCTGTGTCCAATTCTTATTCTATTGTCAAGGCTCAAACCTTCACCTATAAGCCGTGGCACTGATGATTCCTTAGATCCTTTTTTGCTTTTGCCTTTCATCCAAAGATGTGCCACACAAAGTAACTATCGGGTTCGTGTCCTTGCATCAAGAGCCTTAATTGGTTTGGTGTCTAATGAGAGACTGCAGCATGTTGTCGGTGATATACTGCATAATTTACCTTGTGGAAGCCATGAAGTGACTGCTCACCGTGCTCTGTGTTTATCAGCTGATATGGGAAATGGAAATTTAACTCTGCCCGCTAAGTCTTTCTCATTCAATTCAATTCATGGCCTTTTGCTGCAGCTGTCTTCTCTTCTAGATAACAACTTTAGAGCTTTGACAGACAGTACGAAGAAGGATCAGATTCTTAGCCAACTGATTGAGGTTCTCTCAAAATGCTCCTGGCTTGGCAGTGTCAAGCTATGTGCATGCCCCGTTGTAAGTACATCTTACTTGCGGGTGCTTGATCTGATGCTTGATGTTGCAAGAACAGGGAAAAGTGGACATACTGATGCCATCCAGATCCTCCTTTCGGAGTTGAGTTATCAGTGTTTGAACAATGGGACTTCAACTCATTATGCATTCCATGACCCTACGCAGATTGAACTTCGCCAGCAAGCAGCTGCATCATATTTCAGCTGTGTTGGCCTTCCAAAGAGACATCATGAAACTAACGATGAAGATGTTCAGTTGCAAATACTTGATATGACTTCAAGCATACCAGAGATGCCTCGGAGGTCTCCCTCTATGAACTACATAAGGAGATTACATCTTGTCTTGTTGATCCTGCATATGATGTTAGAATTACAGCATTGAAGAGGATTCTTCAGCTTGCCAAATCAGCCAGATCTGGTGATAGCAAAAAGTTTTTGCACCAGTGGGCAAAGTCCAACCTGCAGCCTGTTATATTAAAACGAATATTTGAGGAAGAACACCCAAATGTCTTTACTATAATCTAAAGATCATCTTTTCATGGAACATGGAATGCCAGTTCAACAGTGAAGAAGATTCCAGCAACATTTTTATCCTTCTGGGACAGATTAGTTCATTTAAACAGCACAGTGTCGCATGCAAAAACCAGAGAAACAATTCTATGCTGCATGGGTATGTGCATGAGACAGTTTGCTAAAATGCTCAGGGATTACTGGATTCTAAAACACATGAGCACTCTACTTCTTTTGTCAGAATTGATGAAGGGAAAAACTTGTCAACTGCCATTCTTAGTGCAAGCTCTTTTGTCAATCTTGTTAAGAACCTGAGTGAGTGCACCGTCGAAACTGTGAATGCTCGAAGGGCTGCTGCTGAAGCAATTATTGCGTCTGGTCTTCTGGAGAAGCCAATTTATTTGCCCCATCCCTGTCCAATGTATACCTTCCTTCGGAACATGATGAGAACCATATCGAGGAGAAATGCTCAAATGCTACTGTGAGTGAACTTATCAATCTTTATTCATGCAAGATATTGACTTGTGGTTCATATGCATCCAATTGCTGAGGATGAAGACACATACCTTAGACAAAAACTTGCCAACAATGTTCAGAAAATAATTGCAAAGGGTTCAGCTAATAACTTGTGTGATGATTCCACACCACTTCAAGTGGATAGAGTGATTGAGTTGAGCTTCGAATACCTAACTTCTTTGCTTGGTCACTGGCTGAAATACACTGAATACTTGCTAAGGCTAGTTCTCGATACTGCTACACTTTGAACTCCCGTGGAGATTTAATTCGTCAGATCTTTGATAAAGAGATTGATAACCACCATGAGGAGAAGCTGTTGATATGTCAGATCTGCTGCTCTAGTATTCAGAAGCTTTTGCAGTCAAATATCTGGTGGAAACAGGAGCAGAAGTTGAACTGTTCTTGCAGAACTGGAGGGAGAGCTTTCTGCACCAGCTCATATCACTGACCAGCAGCTTCTCGAGAAAGAAGGGAAAACTGATTGGATTGGTGGTATAGGCAACCATAAGGATGTGTTCATATCAGTATATGCAAATCTGCTTGGCCTATATGCACTTGCTCAGTCACAATCTTTGGAACAGCTGAAGGCAGACACACAGAATATTTGAAAACTTTTCAGACCTTGATGGGGTTATCACACCATTCCTCAAAAATCCTTTGATCTCTAACCTTTATTCGTTTGGAAGAATCACACGAGACGTTCAATTCGCAATGGGATCAAGTGGGGAGTTCAGCAACTGAAAGTTTTGGTCCTTATTTTCTTATCAGATGATATTTTGTCGTGCACAAGTAATTTGTTGCCATTGTAATTCTATTATAGACGAAATACATTTTTTTCCTGATACAAGTGTACCAGACAGGTTCCTTATTTGAATGACCTGGGGCCTAGATTTAGTAAATTTTTGCAGCCACCGTTGTAAAATCCCCCTCAAATATGAACTTCAGTTTAGAATCTGAGGTTTCTTCTTAGTTCCAATGTTCACTGGAGTCAAACCACAATCAACATTATTTTGCATTTCAACATTTATATTTTGGCCATTAAACAAACCAATCAAAAGATGATTTCTACTGGAAGACTACCATGCAACTGTTGACATCAACATCTGAACTTGAGTTTGAATCTGAGCTTTCTCAGTTCCAATGTTCACTGGAGTCAAACAACCACCAAAATTATTTTGCTTGTTTTTAATATTCGAATTTTGGTCATTAAGCAACCAATTAAACAGATGATTTCTACTGGAAGAGAGGTTCTCCTTCCTGACTATATGTAACTGTTGACATCAACATCTGAAAGGAAACTGCTGAGATCAACCTTGAGAACACATCTCACTTGTCATAGAATTGTCACCAGAACAATCCCTCTAAATCCTTAGCATCTCAACAAATACTCACAAAGCATAATCTGGATCCAAAAGTAATCAAGGAATAAAATCCTTTTTCATATGATAAAAATTGTATGTTACAGATATAACCAATATTTTTATGTTACACTTTGGTGTGCTTCTCCTTTGCCAAACGGATGCTCTTCAGATACAACATACAAGTGCTCGGTGAGGGCAACTTCAGACAAGACTATTTTTCCTAGAGCACAATGAGTTCATGAAATGGCAAACTACCACAACTTGTGCACAAGAAATTTGATGTTTTTGCTGCACAAGCAAGACGAGCTCTGGAGTCAAGAACGCGATGCTGCGGCTGATCTTCCTCTAGAATTTCGGCCTATTGCTCTGAAACGGCCTATTCAGATCAGTTGGTTTGTTGCTCTGCAATGGCCTATTTTGACCAGTTGGTTTGTTACTCTGGAATGGCCTATTCTGACCAGTTGGTTTGTTACTCTGGAATGGCCTATTCTGACCAGTTGGTTTATTGCTCTCAAACGGCCTATTCAGACCAGTTTGTCTGTCGCTCTGTAATGGCTTATTCGGACCAGTTGGTTTAGTGATGGTAATGGTTGAATTGGGTCTATGAATAGTCGTTGTCTTCATTGGCTGTACATGATTTGAGTTCATCCTTATGTGCTGAGATGTCCTGTCAAAGCAGAGCCAGAGTTAGTGAAATAACATGAGAGATTGAGAGGTTCAAATAGCAAGGTATTTCAAAAACGAAACATGTATGAAATTCTCCGAAATGTTAATGTCGAAATGAGACAAACCTTGCTATAGTATTCCTTTGAATAGCAGCTTTCATTTTTGCCTGACTGTAACACAAAATTAGACAACGGTTTCAGAAAACAGCCATTTCACGTCAATCGTTCCACGAGAAAATAAAATTACCTGTTAACCTCCATCCTTGCTTTTTTAAGAATAGGGCTCTTATAGCTGGATAGGTTGCTGGGTCCACTTCCTGTGGAGACTTGGTAAGTATGGGAAACATAATATGTTGCAAGGCAGAATCCATAATAAACTGAGAAAGAAAACTACCTCCGAAAAAACTTCTTTTGCTGCTTGGTGGCACCTTCGTACAAATTTTAATTTGTTTACTTTGTTTCTCTGGAAAAGAAAAGGAAAGTTAGAACTTGAATGATACTGATCCTGGATACTAGTATAAAATAACAAAAATAATTACTTGTTGTCACAAGAAGAAGCTAGATTTTCTTCTAACTAGGAATTAACTAATCAAATTAGACAGGAATCAAATAAACCTTTCTTTGCACTCTCTAATGGAGGATTCTGATATCCCTTTTTGAGGCAAACAGCTCAGCTAGTCTCAGCACTAGGTTACATATGCGATATTTACCTCCAATTCAACGTTAATTAAAGATGGTTTCATAAGTACAGATCCCATTTATAAATGTATGCGATTGCGGCCTATAAATGGACCTTATAAGAACAAAAAATAAATCTATGAATCATACAGATTGCGGTTGGCTTTGCTAATTTCACCGTAACTCAAGGGATTAACACAAATCATCAGAAGATTCTTACATGGCATAGCATGTGGAGAGCATGAACTGGCAGTGGGCATTCAGGTTCTTCTCAAGAACTTATCACCCATTTCTAATGGTAGAAAGCGTAAATAAATAAAATGCAGACGGGAAGGGGGAAAATCAATATTTTATTGGACTGTAGTAGCTTACAAAAAGCTAATTTTGTGGACTTCCGTGAAAGTTTGCAATGGCATTTGATTCATTCTATTTGAAGTAGCTTACAATAGAAGTGTAGAGTACCACTAAACGAAAAATTAATCCACCATCAAAGACCCAAATTATTATGCCAGCCAAATACTTCCATTGCAAAATTAAATGCTTATTTCATAGCGCAACAGTTAATCCGTATCTAACACATACAATCTGGAGACACCCAGCAAGAAAATGTTTCTGCAAAAGTAATTGACAGATTGAAGTTAATGACATTACGACTAGGGTGGCAAAAGTAATTCATATTTTAACATGCTGTACTTACCAGGAAAATTTGTTAAATTCCGTAAACAAAACATGTGGAGGGAAGACTCCTCACACATCCTTGTTCACCATAGAAATACCGACTACCGTTATGACTCATCCTAGTTCATCCTCGTGGTGCATAGCCACCAGTGGATACAATCCAGCCCTTTCTAGCAGCGAGGAAAGAATATTGATCCGGTGATCCCCGGACAAAATCTGAGTCGAGTCGATATCAATACAACGAGAGGCCCAAGATGCAAAGTGGGAGAGGTCAGCAGTGGCATGAGTGGATCATCCTGGATGTGACCCAGGAGCAGAGTCAATAGCGTGAACAGCCTATGAGTTCGGCAGGACCCCTCACAATGTCATCAGATCGTGCATTTGGCGAATGGACCCCATGGAGTGGCGAGATACTATGAAGCCACTCAACCATGTATAGGTATTTGAGGGTTGATCTGTGGTTCTGCGTCCCGTCGCCCAGCACTATAGATAGGCCCTAGAAGCAAAGGAGATGTCACTTGTAACTCCACCAAAATAAAAGGCAATACATCAGAACAAGTCAAAGTGCTGTCTTGTAATTTTGTCCTGCTCGCGTTCTCAATGGCTGAAGCGCCAACTGGAGATATCGACCAATTTACTGTCCAAACTCATTTGCAAATAACATATATTCATTAAGCTATCAATGATCCTATAGCTATTCTATTATCAGCATGACACATATCAATTCATTTTGCACACTTTCGATACAGAACTATAACCACCTTACCAGCTTTCGCTGCCTCATACTTCTTAGCAAGCCTCTGGCCCATCTTTTCTTCATATTCCTTCTGCTTTTTTGTTTTGGCCTACAAATAACAGGTACAACTTTTAGAATTTTAGTCCTTCATAATTCTTTCTCCTAAAACCCTGACATCCACAGCCAACCAAAACAACAAAAGAGTGATGAAAAAGGTACTATTTTACATCGAAGAGATCCTTCCACTTGTACCGCGCTCCGCTCATGCTCATTCTCTTGACGACTTGGTTCGCATTTTCCTCGCCGAATTGTCGCGTATAGAATAGCTTCCACAGCTTATCAGTAACTGGGGTAAGATCCATCTATCCAACCAAAACACAATGTCACACCAATCTACTACTACAAGATAACCTGGAATATCGCCTCCGACGAAACCTGAATCTTATCAAAATCACCTCGGTATTGTTCTCGATACGGGTCAGGTCCTCCATCATGCAGTGAGGCAGGATTCTCTGGAGCAGATCCATCTCCACGCCGTCCACGTTATCGACATACCTCAGGTTATCCATGGTAGTACGGATGCACAGCTCCAGCAAGCTAATAGGTTTCCTCCTTCCATACTCCATCCTTCACCACAACAACAAATTAATTAAAAATAAAAAATAAAAACAGCTGATTTTTTACAGCAAGAAACATATGTGCAAACTGGATGGGTCAATCAAAAGGGGAAGAAATGAATCCAACGCCGTATGAATCTCCAATCCAATCCAGCTCGAGAGGGCTATGGGAGAAGAACGAATACCTTCGATTGGATTCGATTCGATCCGAGGCGCCGGTGGGGGGAGGAGGCCGAGGCGGCGCCTCCGGCTCGATCTGCAGATCGGAAACGGGAGAAGAGAGAGATGAGTACAGATCGTGAGCTCAAGAAGGAGCGATCTTTATAGCGGAATTCCAGCTAGAATCATCCCCAAACGGCGAGGAAAGCTGAATTTGGCAACTCAACCACAAAACAAACAAAGATAAAAAACAAATCCCCCCACAAAATTTCACCTGCTTTCCGATGCTCCGCCTCTCTCTTCCCCCGCGACAGTGACCAAATCTGGAGGGAAGAAGAACAACCTAGGAGATCAAAATTCTCCCTTGAGTTCAACCGATTAATCCCATTTTTGGCGTTGATGCGCTAATCTTTTTTTCTTTTCTTTTTCTTTGCTGGACGCGTTGAGACATGATGACGTGTGAACAGGGGCAAAGCGGGAAATTCCAGGGTGGTCGGCGTCAGCTTGTTCACCGTCCGATGTCATCCCTTTGCCCACGTGGCACGTGACCTGACCGTCCGATTGTTTATAGGCTTTTTGGGTTAGCGACTGGTGCTACACGGAACTCACGTGAGGAAATGCTGCAAATGGGAAGGAAAATGTTTTGCTTGTGAGTGAATGTTCACTCTCATTTGTTGTCAGTACAAATTTAGTTCGACACCTCTTTCTATATCCATTTATACATACATATGCACATGTGTCTGATTTGGATCGTTATGACAGTTTTATTTACAGAAATTAAATTGTTAGTTGTGTTTGTTGAACTACTGAAACTGATAAAAATTACAAACAAATTAAGACATCCACTATTTTTCCTTCATTTCTAAATAGATACAATATCCACTTTCGTAAAAAGAAAAAAAAACTCCAAATCCACATTTACCTCTATCACCCTGACATGTAAAACTCAAGCTGACTAGCTATAGCATATAGGTATTGACATGTTATATCTACGTAAAACTTTCTGGTATCAGACACGAAGTGTTAACAATTATCTATGTTATTTAATAATTAAACTATTGGTGTGTAGGGGGATCGTAATTTTTTTTAGTGGCGCGATAAGAAGAGCCTATCATATTAGACATCAGAATAATAGTTGGATTATAGGAAATCGATGATAGTGCGGGTGAGCCAAAACAAACAAGCATAGGGAGGCAGAGAAAGAGAAACCGAACATGGCAGAAAGTTGTGTTTGATGGATTTTTTTTAAATCAAGGATGGGTGCCAGTTGTTAATCTAAGAATAAGTGCAAAACATCTTAGACAACAATAAAAATCTTGCACAAATATAATGTAACATACTAATGCGATATCGAATTGAGGGAGAGGACAAAGTACTGTATAGGTGATGGCAAAGTGAATGAATCTTGTCCTCACCTAAGGGGTGCTTGGTACCTAGGTACCTGCTACATCTGTGGCTACCAGGCTGTGAGGCTGATAACTATAGGTATCGACTATGATACCCGGATATCAGGTCTGATACATGATATTAGCCAACGAAGTGCCATTGGAGTATTATTCAGATATCCACAAAAATCATTTTTATATCATGAGAAACCTCAAGAAAACCAAACAAGAAAAATCACCTGAGTCGCAGTCCTACTAGATCCATCGCTCTAGCCCATGCTCGTTGCCGCTAGAAACATCACCTCCTGCATCTCGACGCCGCTACAGATCCACTACTCCTTCGCTTCGCAAGTGCTAGATTCGCTGCTCTCGTGCCTCAGTACTATCGGATCTAGTGACCCCACGCCTTAGTCATCACTCTACCTCACAATCCACCATGCCGCCTTGGTTGCGCTGATCCACTTCACCTTCCACGAATCCGACAAGTCCACGGCTTCTCGATCAGGGACCAGTCGCCATGCTTGAGCTATGCCGCCACGCTCGAGCTCCATAGCACCAATCGTCGCAATAGTCGCTCTAACCAGATCTGAAGAGGGAGAATATGGAGAAAGGGTGTGGGGATGAGAAAGAGAGAGAACGGGGGGGTTTGGATGAGAGGGACAGAAACTAGTCTACGCATGGGAGTAAATATAAAATGATGATCGCTTTCATTAATTTGTACTGATCTCAGGATAGTATAATCTTATATAGTCCTTCTGTATAAAATTTATTCCTATTATATTAAACATACCTTTACAGGAACAAAAGCAAGAGTTGGTCCACTCGACGATGCCAACACTTTGTGAGGGTTGGAGAGAGGAGGCTTACAGAACGTGCCATAGCTAGCTACCATATTCACTCGGAGGAATAAAGATAAATGCATACTGAAAAGATAGTATCGACTAAAACTGGTTTTACCATCATCAGCACAAAATTATGTTTTCGCTAAAACTGGTGATTTAATTTTAAAGATCCAAGCAACCACTCATAGCTGATAGCGCTTCTTGACCCATTGACATCCGGGTCACCGAGATTCCGATGGTACATGTAGCTGAAGTTGTTAGATCTAGATTGGCTGCATTGGTACAAGGCCATAAGCCCACTACTACAGGAGGCTGGATAGGTGCCTGCTGAAAAACCCCCTTAGGTGCTGGTTTTCCCAACCGGCACACCAGATAGCGACACTGATGACTTGGTCATCTATCGGTGCCGATTTCAGAACTGACACCTATAAGGATAATAGATGTCGTGTCGGTTCTAACCTAAAGAGCCACGTGGCTATACTAATAGGTACCAAGGTGCTGGTTCTTTATAACAACCGATACCTAGCTTTTAGTATCATATAGATGCCGGTTTTTAAGTAAGGTGTCCCCCCAACGGCTAGTTAAAGGGGTGCAGGGTCAAAGATTGCGGTTATTAAGTAATAACTAGCATCTATCTCTGATACCATCAAAGGTGTCAGTTATTAAATAAGAACCGACACCTGTCTCTGACACACTTCAACGGGATGACAAATATAAAGGTTCCGGATTTAAGTGCAAAACCAACACCTTTGTCTGACAGAGGAATAGGTGTCGGTTGTATTTAAAAAATCGACACCTATTTGGGAAGAAAGGTGCCGGTTCTTGGTGATTTGGCGGGCTGGTGGCCGCGTGGATGGACGCGTGGGCGGAAAAGCACTATAGGTGCCAGTTATACCACTTCTGGCACCTATAGTACCGGCCTCTATTTGGCTCTCTGTAGTAGTGTCCATAGTTCCATTAGGAAGCTAGCAAGGCAGCATTAGTCGCTAATTAATTGTAGTTAATCTTATCACCCAACTATTACGTGTGCAAAAACATCCCTTAACTCTAAAACCCGCTATGACAAACATGTTAGTGGATGAGGTTACATGGACCTATCCTAATATTTTATCTACTGAAGTTGCCAAGAATCATGAAAGTGAAATAAATCAAAACGAAAAAAAAAACATTTTCTAGTTAAAATCTTAATTTTTGTGTACTGAAGTTGCATGAAGGTGAAATGGGTCAAAAGAAAATAAAAGTCTGTAATTAAAATTAATCTTAATATTTTTAAACCATAAGAATATTCTTAATGTTTGTCTACTGAAGTTGCGAAGACAAATGAAGGTGAAAACAAACCAAAAGGAAATTCTAAAAAGTTTATTCCATTGCCGGGATTTGAACCCGGGTCGCCTGGGTGAAAGCCAGGTATCCTAACCGGACTGGACGACAATGGATTCTGATCAATTTGTTTGCATACTCCTATAAATAAATAGTCATTGTAGTGGAGCTCCGAACCGAAAGCACTTGATAGCTCATGTCTTTGCTAGCTATTCTCCTCGTTTCAAGATATAACTATTTTTAACAGTGCAAACTCAAATATTTTTCAACTTTAATTAGCGAAAAAAATAAAAAAAGACATTAATATATATATACTACTAGATAAAATATCATAATATACAACTGTTTTATGTAAAACAACTTATTTTTATGGATAATAGCCATTGGTTTAAATATTCTTATATTTGCACAAGAAATTATATTTAAGCATGATTTAAATATTCTTATCTTTGCAAAAAACTTGACTAAGACAAATGATCAAACATTGATAAAAAGTCAGCGGCATCATATATTAAAAATAGAGGTAGTAATTGTTAAAAATTTTGTAAAGAAATAATAACATGATCAATATGTGATAAATGAATCTTTCAACTATAATCCAGGTTCAATATGGCACCAAATTTAGGTATTAATAGACTCAACAAATATGCAGGTATATACAAGTTTTTAAACAAATCAAGTTCTAATATGTCCCTTGCATAACCAGATTTCTTTTTATCTTGTATAGGTTCAAGTTTATAATGTTTGTGCAGTGATATATCACATATTGACTCTGACGGTTAATTCCACCTTTCTCAACTAAACACTTAGTATGACACTACTCTCCATGCATATTTGCCAAACAAGCCGTCAATCGACGAGTCTAGCATAGCATACATATATAACACCGATTATATTAATTAGAAGTAATTTTATTTTACAACACACATGCACCATGTTCTGGCACACACACCATTGTGAACTAGTGGGCCCTACAACTTTAGAAGAAGGGTCGAGATACCTTAGAGAAACATATAACATGTGACATTTATCGACTCCATGTGTAGGCACTCGCTTTATAAAAATGAAGGGTCATACCCATTAGATATCATAACCATCCATCTGTCGTCAACACCATCGCCTTCTCACCTCTATCGTTCCTCCCCTGCAGCCATCGTCCACCATCCCTCAGCATTGACCCCTGAGCCTATGGCTCCAACTACATCTCGCTACCCTACTGCAGGTCCAGAGGATCCAATAATTAGAGGAGACACGGTGATGTAGGGGCCACATATGAATTTTCTTAGATGGCGCCTCCAGCGCACACTTCTCCATGCAAATCTAGTGGAGAGGGGACTGGAGACACTTGGGGATGGATAGAGAAAGTTGTCGAATGTCATAGAACGATTCTTAGTTTTTTTATTGGTAAATACTTCCTCCGTTTCACAATGTAAGTCATTCTAGCATTTTCCGTATTCATGTTAATGTTAATGAATCTAGATAGATATATATGTCTAGATTCATTAGTTTTAATATGAATGTGGGGAATGCATGGTAGAATGACTTACATTGTGAAACGGAGGGAGTACCATACATTGCTACTGAAATTTCACCCTTCTCTTATTAACCACTAATTACTTTTGTCCTTTTACATAAGTGCCTTCAAATCACGTTGCTTGAATTTTTTTAGTGCCTTAATGGTCCTTCTCTTTAGAGATGGATTTTTATGTCTCAAGAGAATGTCCCCTCGTTGCTTGCATGTCACCTATATATAGTTATAAAAAAAATTGGACAACATAGATCAATATGGAATATATTACTCCACAAACATGCAAGAGCAAATTCGACTTCTACAAGTTGAAAAATAACAAATTAAACTTACATTCGTAGTTATATTTGTTATTTTTTTATAACTTGTAGAAGTTAAATTTTAACTTGCATGTTTCTGAAGTAATATATTTCATATTAATGTATATTGTCAATTTGTTTAAAAAATTTTTATGACTATTTAGATGATATGCACGAAACGAGGGGATATCAACATGAGGGATGAATATACTTTCATGTTGTCTTTTAAGGGAAAGAATTCAATTACTGGTGGAACATAATTTTATATTGATTTGCATTTTTGATGTGGCACCTTTTTTTACACTTATTATCTCATCTGCAGGAGCTCTACTAACAACCTTCCCTTTACAAAGGGAGGGAGACATACCCGGTTTCCATCAACAAGAGGTTGTACACAATTGATCTTCTTCTCCACGCATCAATCCACTGCCAACCCAATATCTTGGCAATGTCGGTGAAGCCTCGTGTGGGGTGGTGCCCTACCCTTGGTCGAGCAACATCAACCCGGCAACGCAGCTACCCAAGCTGCTGCAAGGCCATGGCGTCTTCGTCACAGTCATCAACCTCGACCACCACAACCAACACCGACGACGATGAAGAAGAAGAAGGTGATGATGATGACTGCAGCAGCAGTAGCCGCAGCTTGGGACTGTGGAGGCAATTCAAGACAACCGAGTGTCTGGCGTGGCTCCGTCGTGTACGTCAGCAGCTTCGGTAGCCATGTCTCGTGTTGTTGCCGGATCGGAGCAGATGGCGGAGCTCGGCTTGACCGGGTGTCCGTTGTGATGGAGCTGGAGGAGAAGCGGAGGCGCGCCGCGGGGATCGAAAGCCAAGGCGAAGGAGGTGCTCGCTCGCCATGGCGCGACGGAGAGGCGGCGGTGCGTCGCGACGTGGTGCTCGCAGGAGCAGGTGCTGTGGGGGTGCTTCGTGACGCACAACGGGTGGAACTCGATGTGCGAGGGTGTCACCGCCGGCGTGCCGAGGGTGTGCTGGCTGGTGTTCGCGCGCCGACCACTACACCAAGTAGTGGGTTCACATTATCGCCGAAAGATGGACCGAAATTTTCGAAGTTCGGGTTTATCGGTGGGTACCGATAAAAAACAATCTGTCAAAATTTTCATGCATGATAGTACTGTAATTTTTGACTATACATGATTATTTGCACTTATCATGGCCATTTACATTTTATATATGTTATTTTTTATACCAAATGGTCTAGATACAATCTACTTGATTTCCTGCACAAGTTAAGCAAAATTTTAACAAATGTTATCCGAATTTTTTTCTTATCGCCGATAAAATCCTGATATTTTCGACAATCCCGTTTACTGGTGCCCCTGATATTTCTATCATATCTGTAATTAAAACCCTAACACCAACTGCAAGTACGCCTGGAAGCGTGGGGCGTCGGCGTGCGGCTCGACGCCGAGGTGAGGCGGGAGCAGGTCGCCGGCCACGTCGAGCTGGCGATGGAGTCGGAGGAGTTGGCGGCGCGCCGCGGCGAGGTGGAAAGCCAAGGTGAAGGCGGAAAGTGGAAACGATCAATTCTTTCGGCTCTAACGCCTGAAGCCTGAAGAACCATGTTAGTTCAGAAAGCAGTAGTACAATAATGAAGCAAGTGATCAACTTATTTTCATTTTTTCATGAATAATTATATCTTAGAAAATGAATAATAATGCATGGCTAGCAGCTGGGCTATGGGCCAGGAAATAAAAATCATCAGCTGGACTTTTTTGAGGTGGAAATAATGGACAAATTAAATGGGATGCAAACAAGAAATTAAGAATCAACATAGAAATGGAAAAAAATAATCAAGAATCCCGATTTTGAGTCTGAATTGAAGCTTCAATTTGATAACATGATTTTTATTGGATCAATGTGAGACTATAATCAGATATTAAACGAGATTTTTTTTTTTGAGTGAGAAGCCATGTACATGTAGGTTCTTCAGATCACTACGTATACTAATCGCTTCCTCTCCGTCAAGATCAAGTCTTAAATTAACTAATTCTAGTTTCCAACCTCTGTGTTTGCGTTCTTCCTCATCACCAAATTCGTTGTCCAACGCAAGTACGCAACACGCGAGGTATCTTCCAGTATCATAATGTAGCGGATGATGAAAATTAATGGTGTATTTCTTTATCTTAACATGTACTTTATCTTAACATGCTCCGGGAGAGAAAGGTACATCCCACTCAAAGGTAACATTGAGTTTTTTTTTCTTAAAAAAGGATAAAATTCGTAACACACGACATTTAAAAGTTTGTGTAATTTTATTGATGAACGTTCTAAAAATTTGCCACGGCTGAAAAACACCCTTCATAAACTTGTAATATTTTAAAGACTCTGTAATTGGACCAAAAATAATAAAATAATTGATGTCCTCTTTTTAGGAGTGTCCTTAATAATTGTAACGGTGATTACTTTAGATGTGACATGCTTTTACGATGTTAATTGACTAGTAAATTGCACAAACTTTGCGTGGGTCTCATAGAAAAAATTGCCTTTTGTTTTTTAAAAAATACATGATCAATGAGAAGGAAAAATATCATGCTAATTATGCGGCATCTTATTTTTTAAGAGTTGATAAATCTATCTAGCCATATATATTACTTGGGTATTATGAGTTCTCGCGTTAATCAGAAATAACTTATATACCTGTCGGTTAGTTCAATCAAATTATCACAGTTGTAAATTGTTTTTTGGGGTACAAGCCTTAGGGCTTTGTTGCCGAATGCTGACAAACTTGGCCATTAGATCACTACGTGAGCTTCCTTCGTCAAGATCAAGTCCTAAACTACTCCTCCTAATCTCCGAGCTCTGTGTAGCGTGTATCTTCCTCACCAAATCACTTCCCCAACGCACGCAACACGCGAGGTATTTTCTATCTATTATCATAATGCAGCGGATGATGAAAATTAATGGAGTATTTCTTATCTCAATACTCTACAAAGAGAGGATAAACTTTTGGATTTTCGTGGCACACTTTTCAAACTGCTAAACGGTGTGTTTCGTGCGAAAACTTTATATACGAAAGTTGTTCTAATTAAAATGTCAGATTAATCCATTTTCAAGTTTGTAATAATTATTAAAACTCAATTAATTACACATTTTTACCACCTTGCTTTGCATGAAACACTTAATCTTCATCTTGATCTTTATCTTCGTATTCAGCATATTTAAACACCACCTTATGTTATTATTATCAACCCCATATCATTGGGATTGGGAGGCATATGCGCCATGGATACCATCACCAATCAATCTATAAAACCAAGGTGGTCGTCGTCTCCAAATGCAGACGACGCCATTGCAGCATTGCACACACGAACATCAGTAGTTGTCGATGGCGAGGCCGCACGCCGTGGTGGTGCCCTACCCGGGCTCCGGCAACATCAACCCGGCGCTGCAGCTCGCCAAGCTGCTCCACGCCCATGGCGTCTACATCACCTTCGTCAACACCGAGCACAACCACCGCCGGATCGTGGCCGCCGAGGGCGCCGCCGCCGTGCGCGGCCGCGACGGGTTCCGGTTCGAGGCGATCCCGGACGGCATGGCCGACGCCGGGAGCTGATGGCGCGGCTGGACGCCGCCGCGGGTGAGGACGGCGGCGTGCCGCCGGTGACGTGCGTGGTGTGCACGGCGCTGATGAGCTTCGCGACGGACGTGGCGCGGGAGCTGGACTTGCCGACGATGGTGATGTGGGGCGGCAGCGCGGCGTCGCTGATGACGCACATGAGAATCCGGGAGCTCCGGGAGAGAGGCTACATCCCACTCAAAGGTGACATGAGTATTTTTTTTAGTATGTTTTGCACGGCTCCAACTCCAGCTGTAGCTCTCTTAGTGCTGGAGCTCAGTCGAACAGTTTCAGCTCTATCTAAAATCGGAGAGGAACTGGGTAGAGTGTTCTCACAAAATAAATTATAGACATGAAGGGCCTATTTGGCACAGCTCGAGCTCGAGCTCCATCTCTCCTGGAGCTGGAGCTCAGCCAAATGGTTTTAGCTCCACCTAAAATGGGAATGGAACTGGGTGGAGCTCTCTCGCAAAATGAACTAGAGAGGTAGAGCTGGGTTTAGGTAGCTCCACAACTCCACTCCAGACCCAACTCCTAAAACTAAATTTAGGAGTTGGAGCTCTACAAACAGGCCCGAAACTGAGTTTAGGCTGCTCCACAACTTCACTTTAGACCCAATTCCTGAAGCTAAATTTGGAAGTTGAAACTCTATGAAACAGACCCTTAAATCTCATGCTAATTATGTGGTCTTGCGTTGTTAGGAGTTGAGAAATCTACTTATACCTCAATCCCAAAATAAATTTATTTTTCACCCACCTCACACATACTAATAGAAAAAATATCCTTCTTGCAAATCCCCATACAAAAATTCCATAGTTTATATAATATCAACTCATTTGTCCCCTACTTTTACTAACTCCATATAATAATGATGGCTTAAAAAAAAATTATTTTTGAGACAAACGGGATAAAGAAAAAATGA
Source organism: Oryza longistaminata (assembly GCA_009805545.1). Taxonomy (NCBI): domain Eukaryota; kingdom Viridiplantae; phylum Streptophyta; class Magnoliopsida; order Poales; family Poaceae; genus Oryza; species Oryza longistaminata. The sequence goes on along the minus strand of CM020185.1, from coordinate 3,752,528 downwards.
TTTTTTTTTTTTACAAAAGGAGTATGTGGCAATATTATTTAAGTTATTCCAAAAATTTGTGATCCCTAAATTTGAAATAAATAGATATCCCATCTTGGACACTCAATTTAGTATCTTAACAATTTAATAAAATTTCAAAATTAACAATTACAGTGTTAAGTTACGGTTGACGTGGACCCTTCTTTTCATTTAAGCCACTGTAGTTTTAGAAAAAGAACAATAAATTTATAGGAGTATATGATTATACAATATTTACAATATTAGTAATAATAATCTTGCAACCCATGGACCACGGTTGGTGACTAATATGGAAAAACTAGTAGCTGAATCAGGGTTTGACATATTGATTAGACTATTTCTATCGGAGGGACACAAAAATTTTGGTAATTTAGATCCGAAATACTTTAAAAATTTTGAACAAAATTTGGTCAAACATAAATACAACGAGCTAAATTCACAGAAATTGAAAAAAAGTCCAACAATTTCTGGCGAAAAAAAATTTCATAGAGGGGGGGGGGGGGGGGGGGGGGGGGGTTATCTATAGTACTTTAAGCACAACTTTTCGTTTTTTATGTTTGCAAAAAAAAATTGAATAAGACGAGCGGTCAAACGTTGCAATCAAAAACTCAAAATCCCTTATATTGTGGGACGGAGGGAGTATATCCAAGAAGACAATCATATAATGATGAAACGGTGGGAGTACAATATACAATGACTATTTTTAATTGGGCCTGATTTATATGGGCCGAAACCCTGCCGGTCCACACCAAGGCCCAACTGAATCACGCATTTTTTATTTCCATTTTGCAGATGAGAGCTTGCTGACCAATGGCCACCTCGACACGACGGTCATCGACTGGATCCCCGGCATGCCGCCCATAAAACTCGGCGATATGTCCAGCTTTGTTCGCACCACCGACCCTAACGATTTCGGTCTCCGCTTCAACGAGGAGGAAGCCAACAACTGCACCAAAGCCAACGCCCTCATCCTCAACACCTTCGACGAACTCGAGGCCGACGTCCTCGCCGCCCTCCGCGCCGAGTACGCACGCATCTACACCATTGGCCCCTTGGGCACCCTCCTCAACCACGCCGCCGCCGACGCCATCGGCAGCGGGCTGAGCCTGTGGAAGCAGGACACCGAGTGCCTCGCGTGGCTGGACACGCAACAGCCACGCTCCGCCGTGTACGTCAACTTCGGCAGCCTCACGGTGATGACGCCGGAGCGGCTCGCCGAGTTCGCGTGGGGAATCGCGGCGACCGGCCGGCTGCCCGTTCTTGTTTGTTGTCAGGGAGAACCTCGTGCCCGGTGGCCCGGCCGCGCTACCGCCGGAGTTCGTCGTGGAGACGGACGGCCGGCGGTGCTTGGCGACATGGTGCTCGCAGGAGCAGGTGTTGCGCCACCCCGCCGTGGGGTGCTTCCTGACGCACAGCGGGTGGAACTCCAAGTGCGAGAGCGTGGCCTCCGGCGTGCCGATGGTGTGCTGGCCGGTGTTCGCTGACCAGTACATCAACCGCAAGTACGCCTGCGAGTCATGGGACGTTGGCCTCAGGCTTGATGAGGAGGTGAGGCGGGAGCAGGTCACCGCCCAAGTCAAGCAGGTGATGGAGCACGAACTCTCAATTTATATGCTACTATCTCTGTCCCAAAATATAGTAGTAATTTTTGAATATAAATTTTGACATGAATTTGTTTAGATTTGTAGACAAATGTTGTTATATATTTGGACGGATGTAGTACTTGATTCGGTCATAAGTATTTGATGCTTACAAGAAGATTTGGATGAACTTTTGAGACAACCAGAAGTAATTTTTCAAATGTTTAATTTTTTAAAATGAATGGTGAAGATTTGCTTCGAAAAGTACAATCATCATAATATAATATATACCTATTAGATTTTATTAACTCATTATAATATGAAATTGGTGGTCGAAATTTTTAATGTTTGACCGAATCTTCTCCTGAACATCAAATAAATATATTTAATTATGACCAGAGGAAGTTGTTGTTTAGCTCGTGTCTTCTTTTCTCTCTAGCTTTTTCTAGTTTATTTTATGTGAGGTTAATTTGTCCCATGGAGTTTTTATTTTTCTTATTATCTAGTTTTAAAAAAAACTTTGGCTAGGTGAATCCTAGATGCAGAAATTAGGGATGCAAACTAATCTTCTTTATCTTAAACTTTTTTTAAAAAAGCAGGTGATGGAGTCGGAGGAGATGAGGCAGGACGCGGCGAGGTGGAAGGCGAAGGCGGAGGAGGCTGCACGTCTCAGCGGATCATCTTACAAGAACCTTCAGAGCATGGTGGAAGTCATCCGTTCTTTCGCCTCCGACTCCAAGAAGGCTGAAGCCTGAAGAATATTGTTCAGTAATAACAAATATGTTCAAGCAAGTGATCGACTTCTGTCCATGAATATAATGGTGATAAATCGTCACGAAAATAAAATAATGTAGCTGATGAAGTTTGTTCGCAATGTACTTACTAGTTACATGTAATGAATAAGAGGATTGTTTCCTATACATGAGAAAAATGGTTTAAAACCTCAAAGGAGATGTCTCCTTGTTTATCTGAAAATCCATTTAAATAGTTATGAAAAATTGTAAAAAAAAAATGGACTGACTCTTGTTTCCCATGCTAGAGCTCACGACGACGATACCACGATGTGGTGGGAGACACCGGGTTCGGTGATTTCGCCACAACCATCCGTTCGACGAGCTCGTCGCCGTCAAGGAAAAAACTAACAGCTAGCCGATCGATGTAAGATCGAATATAATCACAAATTGGTAGGTAAATCAACTCAGAAATAACATAGACAATGCAGCAATGAACACTGTAACTTACACATCAAACTACTATACAAAACACAATCATGAGATTGATCAGCTTAATTACTGGAGGTGTACGTATTCATGCATTCATCCCAATTTTGACACTGAAACTTAATTAAACTGGCAAGAACAAGCAGGCACCCGGCTCAGCTAACACGATTGATTACTAGCTTGAGCATGGCGAAAAAACTCTCGAAGTCCAGGGATGACAACAATTGGCACGATGGACACCCATAGGAGGGGATCGGATCAGCTTCCCGACACCTCACCCGCCGCGTCAGGCGAGGCGGCGTGCTATCCTCCCCGATCTCCCGTGCCACCGCTGCCTCCTCAAGCTCCCGCTCCCGTCGCGACCTCGTCGAGTCTAGAGCCCTCTCTGCCCTTCCCCGTTTGACTTGCTGCTACCGGGATTTCTGACGGCGAGATAGATGAACGAGGCCTGGTGATTTGGCCTGGCCTAGGCACGGCATGGCCCGACTCGGGTCGTGCCCGTGCCGGCCCAGCGCAACAGCCGTGCCGTGCCGAGGTAGACTTATTTTAGGAATATATAAGGCACGGCACAAAGAATAGGGAGAAAAAATAGACGTATTATATGGCACGGCCCAAAAAGTAGGATATAAAATAGACTTATTTTAGCTAGACATATGTCAGAGCCCAAAGAGAAGGGAGGGGTAATAGACTTATTTCAAAGAAGGCACGATGGGTCGTCTATGCCTTCGAGCCGGCACGGCACGGCCTTACTACTGGTGGGCCATGCCTAGGCCTAAGGTGCATCCCGTGGGCCAACACGGCATAGCCTGATCGCCTCGGGCCGTGCCTAGCCCGTGCCTGGGCCGGGCAGGCCTTATGGCCATCTAAGAGGTAGGAGAGGAAGAGATGAGTTGCTGACATGTGGGTCCCACCTGCTGACTCGGCGAATCATCCACGATTATCCTGCCACATCAGAAAAAAACGCTTATCAAACCACTGAAGGATTGGATTTGCACCGGTTTTCAATCATGGAGGAGGCTTTATATCCGATTTTACAGTTGAGGGAGACAATTTAATAAGGAGCAAGAGATGAGGAAAACAAAATAGACTTATTCTGTGTGCTACGGTGTCTCCAACAGTGCACTTCCTCTTCTTTATTTTTTCTTCCATTTTCTCTTGGCGTACACTGGTACTTGCACACATAAGCGAGGAAGCATGTTGCGAGGACCTCTCTGCACGGTGTTCATTTATTGTGTGTCACCTTATGTTATCTGACATCTCTGGTGGTTTCGAATCTAACTCCTCTAGTGTCAATATGTAGTTGACCAAGGTTTACTCATAAGATTCATGACTTCAATCCAACCTTGTCACATGGCATCCTAACTGTGTTAGACCTTCTTCTTTCTGACCGTAGCCTTGGTCGTTGGTATTGGCTAGGGTTGACCTTAATCACTTTCATATAAATAGATAAAATATATGTTTCTTGGCATAGTTATCGTAACCTGACCCATGTTAGTCGAACGCATTCACACCGACATTTGCCAACACTCGAAACCATTTTTCCAAATTCCAAGTTGCTTTGCCAATGTCGTTTCCAATTTTCCATCACACAATATAAACGAATATCTGAAGATGAAGATTAAGTTGTCGCATGTAAAGCGAGAAAGCTATTACACATAATTCATTAAGTTTTAATTATTACAAACATGACAAATAGATATATTTGATATTCTAAAACAACTTCTATACAGAAAGTTTTCACACGGAATATACTATTTAGTTGTTTGAAAAACATGATAACGGAAATCGAGGTAAACTCTGAATCTTAACGAGAAAAGAAGAGGGCATGTACACGAGGGAGTGGAAAAGATGCAACGTGTAACGAAGTCTGGGAGCCGAACTGACGCTTTCACTTTATGGGAGTTTTTTCTCTTCAAATTTTTACCATACTAGGCCTTAGCGTGAATTTCTTATAGGTGGGCTGTGGACCATTTCAACTACCCTCCTAGATCTACGAGTGTACTCCCTCCGTCCCAAAAAAACTCAACCTACAAGGGGATGTAACCCCTCCTAGTATAATGAATCTAGACTAGCCTTTATCCAGATTCGTTGACCCCTCCTAGGTTGAGTTTTTTTTTTGGACGGAGGGAGTATACGTCAGATTAAATGTCTAATCTCACGCAGTGCAATCATATATGCTTTGACATCCGAACACATCCACGTGTGCATACATTGCAATATGAAATTTGGAAATGTATCTTATGCACACAAATTTTCCGTGCACACCAACTAGCAAATGTCACAGAAAATTCTAGAAAAAATTAGACACATACTTCCAATAGTATTACACCTACTTGTGAGATCTTATCTTTAAATTTATTATATTTTATCCGTAACAAAAACACAAAATTTTAACCTTAAAACTGTAAGAGTTTTAACTTTTTGGCAAAATTTGCTTAAGGACACTCAAAATTTGTGGCCTTTGCTGTGAGACACCAAAAAAACGTGTATCTTTTTATGGACATTGTAAAAATATGGTAATTAGCTGCTGGACACCGAGGTATTATTTTATTATTTCCAATAAAAATAGAGAGAGAAATAACGTTGAAAGTACCAAAATGCCCTTGGACACTATTCCTCTTCCAGCTTTAGCTCTCTTTTCTCTTTTTTTTCTTTTTTCTATTCTCACCTTGCCTTCCCGAGCAGCCGTGGGTGGCAGCGGCCACGGGGAGCGGCGCGATAGCCTCCCGGCTGTACGCGTGGGGCTTGCGTGTCCCCGCCGTCGCAACATGCGGCCGCTTCCTGCAGCCCCGCTTCGGCTCCAATCGCCACGCCGCACGACGAGGGTGGAGCCTCCCTTCACAGCGCCGCCGGCGAAGCGGAGAAGGTGGTTCCCATCATTGGGGGTGCCCACCGACGTGAACGCGGAACGCCGCGGCGTGGCGTGGCTACGGATGCGGAGGACCCACCCACGGGGCGCGGCGCGGAGGAGGACGCGCCAAGTCGGCACGAAACCAGCCGGAAGTCTGTAGGATCAAGATGTCGACCAGAGGGGAGTGAATAGGCGATTTAAAACTAAATGACACCTAATCAAAACTAACCTAAGTTGCTAGGCTTGGTGAGGGTCAATTCTAACTAAGCAACTAAGTTATGTTTTGCAAACCTAGGGTGATAGTGGCTCAATTATATATCTAGGAAAGTAAATCACACTCCTATGTCAATGTTTAGCAATCCTAGGGTGATATGATCTCAAATATGTCTCTAGAAATGTAAATTGCACAAATGTAAATGCGACAATCAAATGAGACAAGGAGCCAATAGATTTTTCACCGAGGTTCGGAAACTCGTCGGTTTCCTACTCCCCATTGAGGCGAGCCCAACTCCACCGCTCAACCACGAAGCCACCGCACGCCCCCTTCATCAAGGGGTGGGCAAGGCGGGAGCCAGCCCACGGAGAGGACTACCCAAGCCTCGATCACTAGGGTAGTTCTTCCTTCACTCAGAAGGTGGTGAACTCCCAACCACTCACAAACCGGTGCCGGGCCTCCTCCACAATCTTCTCCGAGAGGTCACCGGGCAACTCCTCCACGGGCCGTCTAGGAGGCGGCAACCTCCAAGAGTAAGAAGCAATAACCCGGCGTGGAGATGATCAATCAAGTGCCACACTAGCTCTACAATGGAAGCGAATGCACTTGACTCTTGGCTAGAACAACCTCTACCACTACAATGGATGAACACTAAGCTCAAAGGTGTGTGAGAGAGGTGCAAGGGTTGTATGCAATTGAAGTGGGTGCCAAGAGAACCCCCTTGTTGCTGGAGGGGGAGTATTTATACTCCCACCAACCAAAACTAGCCGTTGGGGGCGAAATCCCCCAACTTTGTGCTCTGCCGGTCTGACCGGAGGTAT
>CM020185.1:3728114-3745086 GCA_009805545.1 Oryza longistaminata | reverse complement strand
ATCCCGCCGGCCGCGATGGCAGGCAGAGGATGGTCGTCGTCCTCCGTCCACGCGGTGAGCCGCGCGGCCCAGCCGCTCGGCGACGCCGATCTTGAAGAACACCAGCGCGAGCACGTCGTCGGTGAGCGCGGCGGCCGCCGCCACTGCGAGGAGCGCCGGGCAACCTCCTCTAACCGGCTGCCCCATGCTCTTCCCAGGCCAGCCGCTGCACGTGCTATGCCGGTGCTGCATACACGAAGGTAGCAGCAGGAAGAAGAGGAACATAGAAAGCAATAGATGTGAAATTGATAAGTGGGCCCATGAGTAAATTTGTCTTTAATAAATGTTTTCATTTTATTCTAATATAATAAAATAATGCCACGAGTGTCCAGCAGCTAATTACCACATTTTTACAATGTCATATAACAGAAACGCGTTCTTTCAGTGTCCCCCAGCAAAGAGCGTAAACTTTGAGTGTTCTGTAGTAAATTTTGCCTAACTTTTTTTGTTACAGCTAAAATATAATGATTTGAATATAAGACTTTGTAGATATGTGTAATACTATTAGGAATAAATGTCTAATTTTTTTATAGATTTTTCCATGACATATGTTAGTTGGTGTGTATGAAGTGTGTACGGGAAATTTGTGTGCATAGGATATGTTCCCATGAAATTTAATCCTAAGAAAAATGTTACCATATATACCGAGTCTATGAGTCAAGCCCAGATAAACAGGTTCTACCACACAGCTTTAACCAACTGAGTTAACACTTAGTTTAAAAGGAAGTATGAGATTCCCTAAGTAAGATCGACATTAAATATTTAGCATGCTTGTAATAACATTACAAGTACACACAATGTACATACTTATTACTCGAGAGATAACTGTCTATGTAGGGAGGCAAACAACACTTGTATTTGTTTAAATGCATATCTTGTTTAAAGAATGGTCTTATCCAAAACACTATGGATATACCTCCATGAGTGATTTAATCCCTAAGATGGGTAAAATCTTGTATTGTGTAAAGCCTGCTTTCAGAAATATCATATGCCAGTCTTTCTCTTCTCGCTCTTTGCCTGTTGTCACTGTCATCATGCATAGATCTATGCATATATCTGTTGAGCTTCATATATCTGTTGAGATTGTGATCCAATCACTGTGTCTATAATTATCACTCTGCCTCCTTCCCTATTTGAAATAGCCTCTCTGCATCTTGACAGGATTCTTACACAATCCTCATCACTCCAATCATGTAATACAAGCTAGCACCACAATATAAGTAGTAAAAACTTCAGTTTAGAAAAGCTGATATGAATGGTCTCAATTTTAGTTAGTACTAACTATTTGGGTATATATTCTTCTTTTTCAAAGAACTTACCAAAACACGAAGATGGTAATAAAAAAAAAGAGTTTCAAAAATATCATATCATCTACCACCAACACTATATATCCACCTCCATTTTGAATATGTCAATTTACTAAGAGCACCAAAAAATCAACATATGAAAACACATGCATGCCACAATTTAATTATTTACCTTGAGTAGCACAACATTAGCTGGTGGAACAAAATCCATCATATCACCCGCAACATACTCAACAAAACCCTCAGCCGGAATGCCACGGACAACATGTGGTAGGTCTAGAACCAGGCACTTGATGTGTGGGAAGGCCTTGACAATGGCCCTCGCCATCGAGCCGTCCCCGCCACCGACATCGACCAGCGAGCTAACATTCATGAACTCCTCAGCGTGCCTGCGGATGGCTATCTCCGCCAAGAACTTGCTGTCGGCCGCCATGGATGCGCTAAAACCCGCTGCGAGAGCTCAATCGAGGCTCATAGCACCCCATACTTCCGTGCCATGCGCCATCGCGAACGGCGTAGTATCACCGCCATCTCGAAACCACTCGCCCAAGCAGAGAAATGACCTGAAATTACGGGTGAAAACGGTATGGAAATTTCCCGACTGTACCGATACTGTTTCCGCAAAACTAATATAATAATAATATTTTTACCAATGGATACCCTTTTTAAAATTCAGTTTTTTTTAATTCCTGTCAGCGTGGCATTGAAGTTGACACTAAATAGATGAATTCATAAATATGAAAATTTTCCAACCGTTTCCGTTCGTTTTCGAAAAGAAAAATAAAATAATAATACCGTTCCCGACCATTTTCTGACCGTTTTCATCCGTACCTGAAATGGAGACGGCCCCTCTCGCGAACGGCAGCAGGTTGAGCGGGATGCTATCGACCAGAAGTCGAGACACCCTCGTGAGCTGGTACACGCCATCATCAGCCGAGGTGAAGATCCCGGACACAGTTAAGAATCTCATGAGCCGATGCAGGAATGGCCTCTTGTTCTCTGCGATTGGGAGGGTGGCGAGCAGGTCGGGCAGGGAGGCAGAGCCGCCGTTGCGGTGGATGGCGCTGGGGATTCCGAGGTCGATAGCGCACTTGAGGGCCATGGATTCCATGTGCCGCCAAAGCCATGGCAACACAGCTCTGCTTGGGCTTGCAGGAGTTCTTCATCATCCGCATCCGTGCCGGTGGTGCTCAGTGGGGCTGGGCATGGATGGGTTGATTTTGATCCATCCAATTGCTCCTGCAGCTGCAAACTCTGTTTGGCTAAGCTGGTCTGTATCTATAATCTTTTCTCAACACGCGCGCTGGGAATTTGTAACCTGGGAAACGTACAATAATTAATTGTTGCTTGTTAGTCCCATTTTAAGTGCATAATAAAGTTTTCGCGCTCAACTTTGATCGTCCGTCTTATTTGAAATTTTTTTATAATTAGTATTTTTATTATGCTTACTCGTGACTTATGTTTTTAAATTTTTTTTTCAAAATTTTTTCAAATAAGATGGACGATCAAAGTTAGCGTGAAAAACCATGGCTGCACTCAAAATAGGACTGAGTAAGTATTCAATGCTGTCATAACGAATTAAATTTAAAAATATACTGTTGCTTTGTTTTTTCTCAAAAATATTTGGATTGTAAATGTTTTGACAGAAATAAACCTTCGTGGGTCTCGCGCAACCGTTGCGTGAGAATGACGTGAGCGTGACAACGTACGCAGGCGGTCTCGCACGACGACGGGGCGAAACCACGCGGTATCGTGCAAGCGTGACAACATTCGACGTGGCATTTAACTATTTGCCACTTTTAGATTTGGCAATTAACTATTTGCCACACCTATCTCAATGACATGACCCACATGTGTCTATGACATGTGGGTCCAGTGGCAAATAGTTAATTGCCGCATCTAAAAGGTGCATATAGTTTAATATTCTCCGACGAGACAGCGAGACCGAATGGCTGGTCGGATTTAATTAATCCCTAATTGAGTACGACGAGACAGCGGGACCGAACGGTCCTGCGTTACCAGCAAGCGAGACCGAATGGCTGGCCGGATTTAATTAATCCCTAACTGAGTAATTAGTCACTAATTGAGCGGCAGCACTGTAGCGCTCTCGCTGTACGAGACCGAACGGTCTCACTGTTTCCTCGCGCGAAATCGAGACCGCGCGGTCTATCGTGCAAGACCATGCACATCGTCATGCCCATGTTATTTTTACGCAACGATTACGCGAGATTGATGGCATATTTCTGTTAAAAAAAATTACATCCCGAATATTTTTGAGAAAATGACAAATCAACAATATATTTTCAAATTTAATTCATGTCGTAACCACACAATCAGTGGTTGGTTATTTATTGGAATACTATTACTTCCCCTGTGTGGTACTGCCGTGCCATCCTTTTTCACCGGTTAATACGAATTTGTGATATCTTGGCTTTTGCCCTCTTATTTTTTTAAAAAAGAATGTGATATGGGGGGGCGGTCTTCCGGACAAAGGGAGTGTAAAAGGGAGATCCGGTCTTCCCCTTGCCCGCCGTCACCGATGGATGTGGGGGGCGGTCGTCCGCCACCGCGCACACGCCACTCCCGGTCGCCGCTCCCGCCCACCGGATCCAGGCGGCTTGGGAGGAGGGAGGAGATGGGCGAGCGAGATGGGAGAGGGAGGAGCGGGCGCACAGCCGGATTAAATGGTGGGCGACTATTTTCGTGTGCGGGCCACTTAACACGTCCACACTCGAAAATAGCATTATTTTCACGTGCGGACGTGTTAAGTGGTCCACACAGGAAAATTGATTTTTCTGTGCAGGTAACCTCCAGGGGCACTGGTCCCCTGATTTTCCAACAATCTTCTCTCTAAAACCGCACGATAGATAAGCAGCATTCTATCTGCAATATGCCCACGAGAGGCACCCTCCAAATCACTAAAAGCTTCACTTGACGGCTTCGTCCTTGCATAGTAAAAAGTCGAACCACTCGTAGATGGATCTTTTTTTTTTCTAGCTTTATAGCTCACTCTGTCAGTCCACTAACACCACACATATTCACGTTATGAAAGATTAGATTCCAGATTTAGGGTATAAAGTATACTCTAAAGTATAGTATCGCATCTAAGGCTATTTTCAGGAGATGAGGTTGAGAACTCACCTCCTTTGCACACGAAACGGAGCGACACATTTTCTCATGATTAATTAATTATTTACTATATTTTAAAAAGATAGATTAATATGATTTTAGAAAATAACTTATGTATAGAAAATTTTTGCAAAAAAATACCGTTTAGCAGTTTGAAAAGCGTGCGCGTGGAAAATGATGGATGTGAGATGGAAAAGTTGGGGTAAGAACTCAGGCTATGCGGTTACAGGTTACAAAGATCATGAGGAATTGAGTTGTGCATGTGAAAGAATGATTATTTTTTTCAAATTACATGGAAAATACGTAAAAAGCTACTCCTTCCGTCCAGAGTATAAGAATCTAGTACATGATAAGACATATGAATCTGGACTAACCCTCAGTTTAGATTTGTAGTACTAGGATGTGTCCCATTCAGTACTAGATTCTTATATTCTAGTACAGTGGTAGTACACACTATTACGCACACCCACGACACATCACATCTTAGACCAGATAAACCAGCACGAAGCACAAACACACATTTGCATTACATCTCAGATCAGATAAACCAGTACGAAGCAAAAACACACATTTGCACTCACGGGTTATTTTATTGTACTAGCTAGTGGCACCTACCCCTAGAAGGATTATAAATAAGAGAAAAGCAATACAAATTTAAGTACGCATCACACGATTTTTCTTCACGGTGGTATTCTTTTCTCGTAAAGATAAAGATGAAAATGAAGATTAAGTTATTACCAAAATGAGGTGGTATTAACGTATGATTGATTGAGTTTTAATTATTATAAACTTGAAAAATAGATTAATTTGATATTTTTAGAGCAACTTTCGTATAGAAAGTTTTCGCACGAAACGTTCGTTTAGCAGTTTAAAAGGCGTGCTACGAAAATCATAATATTTATCCAAGTCTTGTTGACTGAAAGCTTCTACTCATGCTTTACCATCATTCTCTTTCGAACAAGGGGAACGGCAACGCGTGTATCATAGTCATAGCCAACCATCGTCTCATAGCCACTAACTTTTATCATCCCTTTCGCACCCTCTGTCCCCGGCCCCCACGTACTCTTCCAAAGCTAGGAGAGGATTGACGACGGACGATATATAGCACCACCGCTTCGCCGCGCCATCGCTGCTACGCCATATAATCCCCTAGCCTTTCCAACCTAAGCGAGCATTAGCCTTCTTCATCCTTCACCTGATCAACCCCCTGGCCCCTGCCCTTCCACCTTCCCTTTCCCACATCCATTTCATCTAGAGATAATCCATGAAATGCCATTGACAAGCGTCTAAGTTCCAGAAATACCACCGATAAGTGTGAGTTCTAATAAATGTTATCGTACAAACGATTTTGTCCCAAAAATGCCATTGCCGTTAGGGTTCCGTTCATTCCGTGCCGTTAAATACACTGTTCATCCTGTAGAACTTAACGGTTCCTTTCGTCGATGAAAGTACAACCACCCATTTTCCACACCTTTTCATATTGACTTAAGTCACGGAACCCTAACGGCGATGGCATTTTTAGAACAAAATCATTTGTATGATGGCATTTTTTTGAACTCACACTTATCGATGGTATTTTTGTGATTTAGACGTGACATTTTATGGATTATCTCTTTAATTTATATCTAGCGTGCTTGATGTAGAGGTACACATGAGCTTGCCGATATGGGGCACACATCTCGATGTGAATCTAACGGAGATGGTGAGCTACTTTCGCTGGATAGAGAATTAAAGCAGTCAAATAATGTCACACGCCAATTTTGAAAATTTATTTTACTCGGCAAGTAACTTATACGCCTAACATCATGCAGGTTATCTTTATATGTTCTAATTGGCTACACTCTTAATGTATGATGCTTTCCTAGGAACAACAGGATACTATGCACAATGGTGCTACACGCTTGGAATTGGTAGCCAAGAAACTTTAATTCCAGTTTGGATGGCGTAGTACCTACATAATTTCGTAATAGAACCTACTGATTTTAAAAACATGATTATAGTAGATCATATTATTGGGGGCTTTGTCCCATCTCGTCTTTTTTAAGCTCTTTCTGTTCACTTATAGACTTTCTTGGCTGTGTGCCTACGGACAGAGGCCGGAGATGTAAATCATTTCTATTATTTAAAAAAAAGTAACTTATACGGTACTGAAAGTTTACCATTTTCTCATTAATTAACCACTAGTTACTTGTTGATTACCAGCTGCCCACATATCACACTGCTTCAATTATTGCTTTACTCATATCTATGTCCTTTGGTAGAAGAATCCAACATCTAGTGCAACAGAATTTCAGACGCAACAATACGCAAGGGGCATTTTTGACGTGTCACTTTTTTTTTTTGAAAAAACAATACGCAAGGGGCATTTTTGACGTGTCATTTTTTTTTTTGAAAAAACAATTACACTGACGTATCCTCTGCAGGTGAATGCGATATCAGAGCTGTAAATTGATTTGGCATTATACAAAATATGCTCTAATTCTTCCATCAACCATTCTACGACCACGAGGGAGAAAGAAACATTCTATTTTTTTAAGAAGTTGTGCTCTCTACGCAACCAAGTGACCATGTGGCCATGGGTTACACGGATCCTGAGAAATTAAGTGGTGCAGCTGAAATTTAAAAAGAAACTTTTTTTCCGATTACATAGAATGTGCTTACACGTGTACATACTGCTAAGCAAGCAATTGAGCCGTTTGTGTATAATAAGGAACCAAATCCACTTTCCCTTTGTGTTACATCAAAAAGCCATACGAGAATAGAGGATTAAGGAGATGAACTTTTTTAAGGAGACGGATTAAAGAGAAGCACCATTTTAAGGTGATTATTAAGAGTTCTGAAGTGTAGTGACACGTCAAAAATTACGTAGAATACTTTTACTTTTGAGACACTTTAGACACATTTTGAAAAACTTGTGTGACTAATATCAATCAACTAAACTTCCAGACTGACTATATTTGCCACACATTAGGCCAGCTTGAGAACCGCAAAAGAAAGCGATATAAGAGCTGTAAATTGATTTGGCATGCGTAACAAGTCTTACATAAAATATGCTCTAATTCTCCGATCAACCATTCTACAACCAGGAGGAAGAAACCAATATTCTATTTGCAAAAAGTTGTGCTCTCTATGCAACAAAGTTGCCACAGGTTACAAAGATCCAGAGGTCATGGAATTAAGCGGTGCATCTGCAATTAAAAAAGAAACCACTTTTTTCCGATTACATAGAAGATGCCTATACGTGTACACAACGCTAAGCAAGCAAAGGACATGTACACAACGGACACATCTGTATACACGCACATCACACATGTACACTCACGGGCTATTCCATCCAATTAGTGGTCCGCACATCTAGAAGGATCGAAATATAGGAGAAAAACAATATTGTTTAGCGTAGCAATCACGCAAGTTTTCTTGGCTCTATTTGAGAGCTTTTGCATATACTCTACCAAGATTCTCTTTATAACAAGAAAGCACGACTCTAGCCAACCATTTTAAGCAGCAGCAGTTTCCGTCAACGAAAAGTTGTAATCTTCTCTGACCATCGATCGCAGGCGGGGAGTCGCTTGCGTGGTGATGCCCTGCCCTTGAGTGGGTAGCAACAAGCCAGCGCTTTGGCTAACAAAACCCTCATCCGCAAGTACATGCTCGCTGCCCTCCTGCATTTCCGCAGCAATGTCACCGGCGACGATGCCACCGACAGACGCAGCGGTCTGTGGCTGAGAAGCAGGACACCAAACGCCTCACGTGGCTTGAAAGGCAAAAGGCCATTGCTTCCGTGTACATCGGCTTTGGCAGCCACGCCGTGATGACACCGGAGAAGACGACGGAGTTTGCGTGGGGCCTCGCCGCTAGACATGGGGAGGACAGTGCTCATGTTTGTTTGGCTAAGGCATGCTGCTGGAGGTGGGGGTGAGGAGGGAGCAGGACGATGGCTGGCCAAATACAGCTGGTGATGGAGCCGGAGGCCCGTCGTTTCGGCAGAAATAGTAGAGCATGTTGGCCAGTCCGCAGTGATAATCTCATCACAGCAGCAGGTCGATCTTCAGGGCAGTGTAGCATGTGTATGAATTGTGGTTTAGGTCACATTTTATTATCCAAGTTTCAGTTTGGACCTCCCTTAAAATAATCTTTTCATTTTGGACCGGGGGACTTTATAATATTTTCGTCTTGGATCACCCCAAACAACTTCTTCAGTACTCATCAACAATGTCAATCAAATCGGTTTTGGTACATACATGAACTTTTCCGTCTATATGTAGAACAAATATTTTCACCAGAATAAAGTACATGAATAGTAAAGAGAGTTGAGTAGTCCAAACCAAAAAAAAAATGGTAAGGTTACACAGTCCAAAATGAAAGGATGGTGAAAGTGAACCTTCGGTGCCTTAACAATAGCACCTCAAATGTAAACATATAATTAGCAGGCACATACACCCACACACACAATCAAAGATATTTTATTCTAATAGTTTGCCTTACATATTTATGTGATCGATCAAAATACTAGAGAAGATAGCTACACGTGTACACACTGCTAAGCAAGCAAATGACGTGTACCCATCAGACACAACAATATGTACGGACAGGACGCATATAGACTCACGGGCCATTTCATCCTAATAGGGTCCCTACATCTAGAAGGATCGAAATATAGGAGAAAAAGAGTATAGTTTAGCGTAGCAATCACGCAAGTAATTAAGCAAGCAAAGGACGTGTAATCACCACACACAACAATATGTATGAATAGCTCACATATAGACTCATGGACAATTTCATCCTAATAGTGGTGCCTACATCTAGAAGGATTGAAATATAGGAGAAAAAGAGTATAGTTTAGCGTAGCATCACACAAGTTTTCCTGGCTCTATTTGAGAGCTTTTACATATGCTCTACCAGGATTCACTTTATAACATGAAAGCGCGACACTAGCCAACCATCATCCAGTCCCCACTTGGTTTCTCTTCCCACTCATTACCTCTTGTTGCCCACCCTCGTCCTCAAGCATTGAGGCTTGACGATATCACCATTGCCACACCATCGGTCCGGTAGTCCCTGTAATCTAAGGGAACCCCAATCCTCTTCATCTTTGCGCCTCAACTTCCCTTCTTTTGCCCCTTTCCTTGGCCTGCACTGTTAGTTCGCGTGGGGCCTCGCCGCTGGATGTGGGAGGACGGTGCTCATGTCTACGTGGCTAAGGCATGCAACTAGTGGTGCGGGTGAGGAGGGACCGGATGATGGCTGACCAAATCCAGCTGGTGATGGAGCCGGAGGCGCATGGCGGCCCGAGGCGGTGGCATGTCGTACCGGCAGAAATTGCAGAGCAAGGTGGCCGGTACTCAGTGATAATCTCATCACAGCAGTAGGTCGAAGTGCAGTGCGGACCTACACATGAAAAATCTGAATTGGTTTCTAGGCAGTGTAGTGTGTGTATCAGACTCAGTGTGTGTAAAGTAGGCAGCATGCTACCACCTCCCCTTGGTATAGCAACCCGTCGCTCTATCTGCAAGAAGAGTGCTCTGTACGCAACTACGTGGCTGCAGGTTCAAAAGATAAAAGAGCAATTGAGCCTTGCACGTAAAATAAGGAACCCAAGCCACTTTACCTTTGTGTTACATCGAAAAGACACAGAATGAGAGGGGATCAAGGAGGTAACTTTTCAAGGTGAGGGGATTAAAGTGTGCACTTTTTTTAAGGTGATTATAAAGAGTTCTGAAGTGTAGAGACACATCAGAAAGTGCCTAGAAAACTTTTACTCTAGAGACACTTTAGACACATTTTTTAAAATTTGTGTTGCTAATATCAATCAACTAAACTTCTAGACTCACTATATTTGCCATATATTAGGCCAGCTTAAGAACTGCAATAGAAAGTGGTATCAGAGCTACAAATTGATTTGGCATGTGTAACAAGTCTTACACCGGATATGCTCAAATTCTTCCATCAACCATTCTAACACCACGAGGGAGAAAGATACATTCTATTTTTAAGAAGTTGTGCTCTCTCCGCAACCAAGTGATCACGGGTTACACAAATCCATAGGAACTAAGCAGTGCAGCTGAAATTTAAAAATAAACCTTTTTTTTTTCTGATTACACAGAAGATGCCTATACTGTACACACTGCTAAGCAAGCAAAGGACACGTACAAACCAGACTCACCAGTATGCATGCCCATCACGCATATTCAATCATGGGCTATTTCATCCTATTTCATCCTAATAGTGGTCCCTATATCTAGAAGGATCGAAATATAGGTGAAAAAATGTACAGTTTAGCGTAGCAATCACGCCAGTTTTCTTGGCTCTATTTGAGAGCTTTTACGTGTACACTACCAAGGTTTTCTTTATAAAAAGAAAGCACGACACTAGCCATCCATCAGCCCATACCCACTTGGTTTCTCATCCCTCTCACTACCTCCCGTTGCCCACGATTACCCTCAAGAATGGATGCTTGACGATATAACCATTGTGCCACCACCCATCATCGGTCCGGCAATCCTTCTAGTCTAAGGGAACCCCAATCTTCTTCATCCTTGTGCCCCAACTTCCCTCCTTTTGCCCCTCTCCCTGAGCTGCACTGTGTTAATTTTATATTCAGCTTGTTCATCAAAGAACTCGATGCTGTAGAGGCATACACGAGTTTACTGAAATGGTGGCAGCGGTGAATGCATCTCCATGTGAAGATACTGGTGACGATGAGGCACTTGCAATTGATAGAGAAAGCCGAGGAATGTCATATGGCGAATTCCAATTTTTTATTTGGTAAATACCTAGTACGCTACTAATATTTTGACCATTCTCTTATTAACCACTAATTACTTGTTTCATTTCACATAAATGCCCAGATATCACATTCCATGCATTCTGTTCAGTTAATTTATGCCTTATTAATGGTCCCATATATTTTGTTTGTAGAATCCATCATATGGTAGAACAGAATGTTAGATTCAAGGGTATCTATATATGTCGTTTCACTTGTTCTTTATTTTTACACTGGTGTCTGATTTACAGGTGCTCTAAAAACCTCCTCTTTGTATGGAGAGGGAATTAAGCAGCAGCAGTTTCCATCAACAAGAAGTTGTAATCTTCTCCGACCATCGATCGTCAGCGGGGTGTCACTTGCGTTGATGCCTCATGCAGTGGTGGTGCCCTACCCTTGAGCGGGTAGCAACAAGCCGGTGCTTTGTCTAGTGAAACCCTCGTCCGCAAGGACGTGCTCGCTGCCCTCCTATGCTGCCGCAGCAACGTCACCGGCTACCATGCCACCGGCAGCCGCAGCAGTATGTGGCTGAGAAGCAGGACGCCAAACACCTCGCGTGACTTGAAAGGCAAAAGTCCATTGCCGACGTGTGCATCGGCTTCGGCAGTCATGCCATGACGATACCAGAGAAGACGGCGGATTTTGTGTGGGGCCTCGCTGCTGGGCGTGGGGAGGACGGTGCTCATGTCTGTTTGGCCAAGGCATGCTGCTAGAGGTGGGGGTGAGGAGGGACCAGGATGATGGCTGGCCAAATCCAGCTGGTGATGGAGCCGGAGGCGCGCGGTGACTGGAGGCGGTGGCCTGTCGTGCCGGCAGAAACTGCGGAGCATGGTGGCCGGTCCACAATGATAATCTCATCACAGCAGCAGGTCGATCTTCAGTGTAGACCTAAACATGAAAATCCTAAAACTCTGAACTGATTTCAGGGTAGTGTAGCATGCGTATGAATTGCGATTTAGGTCATATTTTATTATTCAAGTTTCCCTTTGAACCTCCTTTAAAATAATCTTTTTATTTTGGACTGGGTAACTTTATAAATTTTTCGGCTTGGACCACCCCAAAGAACTTCTTCAACACTCATCAACAATCTCAATCAAATTGGTTTGTGTACACGTGAACTTTTCCGTCTATATGTAGGACATATATCTTCACCAGAATAAAGTACATGAATAGTAAAGAGAGTTGAGTAGTCCAAACCAAAAAAAAAATGGTAAGGTTACACAGTCCAAAATGAAAGGATGATCAAAGTGAAACTTTGGTGATAAAAGGTGGTCCAAACTGTAATTTACTACATGCTTTGCTCGAACTGTTTGGTACCTTTGCTTTTATAAGGTTTTTGGCTGACTAGATCTGCATTGTCACTCTTGTCATGTTCAAAAAGAATATGAGAGGACAAATCTATAGAGCTCTACCTAACTTACAAACTGATGATAGTCACTGAGGATGGAGTAAATGACTTAATTGCCGGCACCAGTTTTAACTCGAATTTAAACTGAAAAAACAAAATCAAATTTAGCCGTGTGATTTCGATCCATCGGTTGAATCTTGAAACAGATGAAACCTGGCATGGACAGACCTTAAAATCTACCGACTCGATCTCGATCCAATAGAGAGGAGGATTGAGAACATACGTAAAGCAAAGTGAGGCATTAGTGTATAATTAATTTAGTACTAATTATTTTAATCTTAAAAATGGATTAATAGATTTTTCAATTAACCTTTTCATAAAAAAATATTTTAAAAACACACCTTTTAGCAATTCGAAAAATGTGCACGCAAAAAATGAGATTAGTAAAGGACAAGCCCTAACAATGGCACCTCTAGTATCAACCATTACAAAGAGCCAGAGGGATTAGGCTGTTCCTTGAAACATGGAACGAAGATAACTTATTCCATTACAGGAAACATACATATAAATGTACACACATCATTTGAACACATACACACCCACACACAGCCATATTCTAATAGTGGGCCCTACATATTTATGCGATCGATCAAAATACTATAGAAAGGGTAGAGTAAAGTAAGCATCATGCTACCACGTCCTTTGGATATAGCCACCCATCGCTCTATATGCAAGAAGATGTGCTCTGTACACAACTACGTGGCTGCAGGTTGAAAAGATAAAAGAGCAATTGTGCCATGTGCGTAAAACAAGGAACCAAAGCCACTTTACCTTTGCGTTACATCAAAATGGCATATAAGGAGAGGGGATTAAGGAGATGAACTTTTTCAAGTAGAGGGGATTAAAAAGAGGCACTTTTTAAGGTGATTATTAAGAGTTCTGAAGTGTAGAGACACATCAAAAATTGCCTAGAATACTTTTACTTTAGAGACACTTTAGACACATTTTGTAAAACTTGTGTGGCTAATATCAATCAACTAAACTTCTGGACTCACTATATTTGCCACACATTAGGCCAGCTTGAGTACTGCAATAGAAAGCAATATCAGAGCTATAAATTAATTTGGCATGTGTAACAAGTCTTACACAGGATTTGCTCAAATTCTTCCATCAACTATTCTACAGATACGAGGGAGAAAGCAGCATTCTATTTGCGAGATGTTGTGCTCTCTACACAACCAAGTGGCCATGGATTACATGGATCAAAAGGAATTAAGTGGTGCAACTGAAATTTAAGAAGAAACCACTTTTTCCCGATGATATAGAAGATACCTACACGTGTACACACTACTAAGCAAGCAAAGGACATGTACACACCAGTATGCACGCACATCACGCGTGTAAACTCACGGGCTATTTCATCCTATTAGTGGTCCCTACATCTAGAAGGATCGAAATATAGGAGAAAAATGTATAGTTTATCATAGCAATCACGCAAGTTTTCTTGACTCTATTTGAGAGCTTTTACATATGCTCTACCAGGATTCTCTTTATAACAAGAAAGCGCAACAATAGCCAACCATCATCATATACCCACTTGGTTTTTCATCCCTCTCACTGCCTCCAGTTTCCCACCACTGCCCTCAAGAATGGACGCTTGACGATATAACCATTGCCCCACCGCCCCCACCGTTGGTTCGGCAATCCCACTAATTTATGGGAACCCCAATCCTCTTCATCCTTGTGCCTCAGCTTCCCTCCTTTTACCCCTCTCCCTGACTTGCACTAGGATAATTTTATATTTAGCTTGTTCATCAAAGAACTCGCCGATGTAGAGGCACACGCAAGTTTACTGAAATGGTGGCAACGGTGTATGCATCTCCGTGTGAAGCTACCGGTGACGAGGAGGCTCTCGCAATGGATAGAGAAAGCCGAGGCATGTCATATGGTGAATCTAAAACTTTTATTTGGTAAATATCTAGTATACTAGTAATATTTTACCAATCTATTATTATCCACTAATTATTTGTCTCGTTTTACACAAATGACCAGAGATCACGTTCCTTGCATTTTGTGTACTTAATTACTGCCTTAGTGGTCCCATATCTTTTCTTAGAAGAATCCAACATATGGTGGAATAGAATTTCAGATTCAAGAGCATCTATATATATCATTTCACTTGTTCTTTATTTAACACTGGTTTCTCATCTGCAGATGCTACAGAAACCTTCTTTTTTGTAAGGAGTGGGAATTAAGCAGCAGCAGTTTCCATGGACAAGAAGTTGTAATCTTCTCCAACCACATCGATCGTTGCTGGAGAGTCAGCTTGTGTTGATGCCTCACGCGGTGGTGGTGCCATCGATCGTTCCTGGGCGGCGCACCTCGCCGGCGCGTGGTATAAATGGCCAAACGAGCGGCACAGCCCGGTCGGGCCTGGCCTGGGTCGAGGGTAGTTGGGCCGGCACGGCCCAACCTACACACCGGGCCATACCGTGCTAGCCCATGGGCCGCACACATGGCCCAACACGACTCGGGCCGTGCCGGACCGGCCCGAAGGAACAATGGCCCATCGTGCTTTTCCACAAAGTAAGTCTAATTTTTCTCCATCTTCTTGGGCTGTGACATATATATATAGCTAAAAAAGTCTATTTTTCCTCCCTCTTCTTTAGGCAGTGACATATAAATAGCTAAAATAAGTCTATTTTATGTCCCTATTTTGTGTGCCGGGTCTAGCCTGCCGGCCCAGCGTGCCGGTGGGGAGGCCCAGGCACGGCCTGGCGGTCGGACCGGGTCGGCACGGGTCCAACCTAAATACCGTACCGTGGACCGGGCCTTCGGGCCTCCGGCCTTATAGCCATCTATAGCGCGTGGATTGCCGCATGGGGCTAGCTGGTCCAGTACGACGCCCAGCTAGCTCGGACTCGTGGAGCTCCTCGTGCCAGCACTGCATTCTCGGTTGGATGCGTCCTCGCTGTCATTGCCTGCCTGCCTGCCTAGTGTCTACTGCTACTGCTCGAGTTCAGACTTCAGGCTTCAGAAAGGCCCCAACAATTCGTGAATTCAAAAATCTGATCTGGATCAGCTTGATGATTTAACAACCAGAAAAAAAAAACTGAACATGTGCGCACCTGTTGCCTCGAACATTTTTTTTTACATGGCCTCAGAGTGCCTAGCGATACGATGTGACGAATGGATCGATACTAATTAAACTTGCAAGAAGGATAGATAAATACCAGAATTACCCCTAATCACTAAGTAGTAAAGTGCTGATATGTCCTTATGAACCAACGGTTCATATCAATTCTAATGGTAGTATATATTACCAGCAAAGAGCACCGGAGCATTGCCCTATATTACACAATGACTACAGAATCTGTAACGAAGTTTGTACAGTTGTAATATTAAACTTATTCATATATATATATTCACTATAGGAATTTCTCGTACAGTGAAGGGCACTGTTACGTTACATTCTAGCAGGGGCGGAGCTAGGCCTGTTCGTCGGGGTCGGACGACCCCGACGAAATTCCTAAAATCTCTACTAAAACACTATTTCGATCCATGTTTTTCTATACTATGTAATGGAGATGACCCCGACGACATTTTTAGCTGGCTTCGCCTCTGCATTCTAGGACGTGACTACACAGCTAGATTTAAATCTAACAATAGATTTTTCATGAGTATAAAAAATATTTTATTCAAAACTCGCTAAGATATCTTTACCAAATCATCTATTTTAACATGCTATATGGCATGCAAATTTATCATGGCGTTATGTATTTTAATTTCATTTAGCTTTACCAAATTTTCTACTACATACACTACCGGATATCGGATGGTAAAACAGATATATTGAATTGAAAAATAGCCGGTTCACGATCATTTGAGGGGTAGAAAAAACGCCATATTCAAATTTAAGTCAATATTGTAACGCGTGGCATCTCCACTTCTGCAGGTATATAATAATGTAGTGACATGCACAAATAAAAAAAGTAATCAAGTTGTTTAATCGCAATTCGTTACAACCAATGCAAATCAGTTCAAAATACAGAGATCAAGGCCAACCATTACTGCATATTGTTGCAGAGACACCAACATCTTCATCACGTACGTAGTTGCAGTGCTCGGGTAGTCGTCCGACGTCGTCGTCGTCGATGGCGAGGCGGCCGCACGCCGTGGTGGTGCCCTACCCTGGCTCCGGCAACATCAACCCGGCGCTGCAGCTCGCCAAGCTGCTCCACGCCCATGGCGTCTACATCACCTTCGTCAACACCGAGCACAACCACCGCCGGATCGTGGCCGCCGAGGGCGCCGCCGCCGTGCGCGGCCGCGACGGGTTCCGGTTCGAGACGATCCCGGACGGCCTGCTCGACGCCAACCGCGACG
>CM020185.1:3703244-3716679 GCA_009805545.1 Oryza longistaminata | reverse complement strand
AACCTCCCGCGCCGAGTACCTCGCCATCTTCACCCGTCGGGCCCCTCGGCAATTCCTCCTCAACGCCGGCCGCCGACGATGGTGGCGTCGGTCAATGGCGCCGGGCTGAGCCTGTGGAAGCAGGACACCCGGGGCGTCGCGTGGCTGGACGCACAGGAGGTGGGCGCCGTCGTGTACGTCAACTTCGGCAGCCCTCACCGTGCTGGCGCCGCAGCACTCGCCGAGTGTCGCGTGGGGCCTCGCCGCGACGGGCCGCCCGTTCCTCTGGGTCATCAGGGAGAATCTCGTCGTCCCCGGCGTCGGCGGCGGCGGCGGCGACGCGCTGCTGCCGGCGGGGTTCGCGGGCGGCGACGGAGGGCAGGCGGTGCGGTGCGACGTGGTGCCCGCAGGACCGCGTGCTGCGCCACCGCGCCGTGGGGTGCTTCGTGACGCACAACGGGTGGAACTCGACGTGCGAGGGCGTCCGCGCCGGCGTGCCGATGGTGTGCTGGCCGTGTTCGCCGACCAGTACACCAACTGCAAGTACGCCTGCCGAGGCGTGGGGCGTCCCGGCGTGCGGCTCGACGCCGACGTGAGCGGGAGCAGGTCCGCCGGCCACGTCGAGCTGGCGATGGAGTCGGAGGAAATGCGGCGCGCCGCGGCGAGGTGGAAGGCCCAGGGCGGAGGCGCGGCGGCGCGCCGCGGCGGGTCGTTCGGTACGAGAACCTGCAGAGCATGGTGGAAGTGTGATCATTTCTTTCAGCTCGTAAAGCCTGAAGCCTGAAGAAACCATGTCAGTTGAGAAAATTAGTTAGTACAATAAAAAAAGTGATCGATCTTATTTTCTAAAATAATAAATGGCTAGCAGTAGCAGCTGGGTTAGGGCAGTACAAAGAGGTAGAGACCGGTATGATATCTACGTTAATTAGAGGCTATCATATTACAATAGTTAAGACAATACGGTCTCTAACCATTAATGTACTAATAACTTCTTACTAAGTCATCTTTCCTTTATTAGACTCAATGCAACGAAAAATTTCCTAATAAATGCTAAGAGTCAACTCTATGCCGTTGTCATGCGTAGCAACCATCTTTCTCTTTCCTTCTTCCTCTCTCTTCCACGTCATCAAATTTGCTTGCATGACAATAAAGAGAGACCGCTAATAAAGACCATTGTACATGCCCTTATGAGCCAGGAAAAAAACTCATCAGCTGGACTTGGTTAAGGTGGAAATAATGGTCAAATTAAATGGGCTGCAAACGAGAAAGAAGTAAATTAGAAAGGAAAAAAAAATCAAGAATCCCAATTTTGAGTGGGAAATTGAAGATTCAATTTGATAACATGATTTTTATTTGATCATTGCTCTGAGACTATAATATGAGATTAAACATATTTTACGTCAACCGCAAGTAAGCCTACGAATTGTGGGACGTCGGCCTCCAGCTCGACGAGGAGGTGAGAAGGGAGCAGATCACTGCACAAGTCAAGCAGGTGAGGGAGCACCAACTATAGATGACCAAATAGACCGCCCGCACAACCCCGCCCGTGCACGACCAAGGCACGGCCATATGGCGGTCGGGCCAGCATGGCACGACCAACTTATCGTGGCCGATGGTGTCTGCTCACAGGCTGCACCTACGGCCCACGCACGACCCAATAAGGCTCAAACCGTGCCATGTCGGCTCGAAGGCACGATCAGCCTACTTGCTCGTCCTTAAATAAGTCTATTTTTATATCCCTCATCTCTTTGGCATGTGCATTATATGGCTGCAAAATAAACTTATTCCCCGTGCCTTATATAGCACCAACTATCAATACAATATAGTACTGTATCCGTCCTAAAATAATTTTATAAATTTGAAATATGATTATAAATTTTATGCACTTGTCTATAGTCAAAACTAGGAATATTATTTTAGGACCAATGTATTACTTGTTTCGGTCATAAATATTCAATGCTTACAAGAAGATTTGGATGTACTTTTGAGACAACCGTAAATAATAAAACAAATGTTCAGTTTTCTTTGAAAAAATAGTGGAGATTTGCTTCAAAAAGTACAATCATCGTAATATTATATATATAATTAGATTTTATAAATTTATTAGTATAATATAAAAATGATGGGCAATTTTTAAAGTTTAACCGAGTGCCCTAAACGTAAAATAAATAATTATATTTATGAATAAAGGGAGTTATTGTTAGCTTGTATTTTTTTTTCTCTTGTTTTTTCTAGTTTATTTATATGAGGTTAATTTGTGTCATGAATATAATGGCATCGAATCCTCGGAGAAAAAAAATCATAGAGCTGAAGAAGTTGTTCATAATGTACTTACTACTAATGAATAAGAGACGGGAAAGTACTGTTTTAAACCCATCAGGGATATCCGCTCATTTATCTAAAAACGATTCAAATAGTTATAAAAAAGTAAAGAAAAAATAATTGGACTGATTTTTCCACATTCATTCTGTTCTGGTTCTTTTGAGTGCAACTAGCTAGCATTACTTATTTGCAACGTTTTTGCCATGGATGATGGCCGGTGAAAGATTGTACAGTTCTCATCATGTGGGCAAATTTCTTGTGCTGTTTCCAAAACGTTGGTTCTTTGTTATAAAGCTTTCGGACGAAACAACATCAGAATCCATTGTCGTCTAGTCCGGTTAGGATACCTGGCTTTCACCCAGCCGACCCGGGTTCAAATCCCGGCAATGGAAGTTTTTATTTTTCTGTTACAATCTATCTTCCAACAATAACTAGAAAAATAAATGTGGAACTTTTTATTTTTTTTGTTACAATCTATCTTCCAACAATAACTAGAAAAATAAATGTGGAACTTTTTATTTTTTTTGTTACAATCTATCTTCCAACAATAACTAGAAAAATAAATGTGGAACTTTTTATTTTTTTTGTTACAATCTATCTTCCAACAATAACTAGAAAAATAAATGTGGAACTTTTTATTTTTTTTGTTACAATCTATCTTCCAACAATAACTAGAAAAATAAATGTGGAACTTTTTATTTTTTTTGTTACAATCTATCTTCCAACAATAACTAGAAAAATAAATGTGGAACTTTTTATTTTTTTTGTTACAATCTATCTTCCAACAATAACTAGAAAAATAAATGTGGAACTTTTTATTTTTTTTGTTACAATCTATCTTCCAACAATAACTAGAAAAATAAATGTGGAACTTTTTATTTTTTTTGTTACAATCTATCTTCCAACAATAACTAGCACATTTATTTTTTTTTTGTTACAATCTATCTTCCAACAATAACTAGAAAAAGAAATGTGCCGGCTGACCTCAACCTTAGAACCATCAAGAAGCAACAGGAGCGGTGGAAAGCGGAAGAAGCAACAGGAGCGGAGCTTGGGAGGGGGAGGAGAGGATCGAAACTCCTAATGCGCAGCGATCACCTCTCCCTATAGTCCCTCTTCTCCCCTTTCCTCCTCCCCTTATTCTCTTTCTACACCACAAATTTTTTTAAAAAACAAAAGTTAGAAAAATTTATGTATAGAAATACTATATATATATAAAAAATTGATTTTAAATTCAAATTTGAATCGGGTATGTAAACTTTTGACTTATAAACTTTGGGTCTATAAACTTTAGGTGAAACTTAAGACGTATAAAAATACTAATTATAGAAAATTTTTAAATTCAAATTCAAATTTGAATCGGATATAATTCAAATTCAAATTTGAATCGGGTATGTAAACTTTTGACTTATAACTTTGGATCTATAAACTTTAGGTGTATAAACTTTAGAATGTATAGAAATACTATATATAGAAAATATTTGAATTCAAATTCAAATTTGAATCATATATAATTCAAATTCAAATTGAAACGGGTATATAAACTTTTGACTTATAAACTTTAGATCTATAAAATTTAGATCTATAAACTTTAGGTTTATAAACTTTAGATGTATAGAAATAGTAATATATAAAAATATTTGAATTCAATTTAAATTTGAATCGGATATATAAACTTTTGACTTATAAACTTTTGGTCTAAACTTTAGATGTGTAAACTTGAGGTGTATAAACTTTAGGTGTATAAATTTACTAAAATAGGAAAGTAATGCGGTGCCAAAAAAGGAAAGCAGGTGGAGGGGGGAGGGGGGAGGGGATCGATCGCTACCCCCCCCATCTCCAGCGATCGATCGCCCGGAGAGGATTAGCCAGGTGAACATGGTGAGGAAGCTGTCATAGCTCTGTCAATATGGCTGCCTCACTGTCATCGTCACCATTGGAATTAAATTTAAAATATACATTATTTTCTCGATTTGTGTATATAATACATGTATTTGAAAATTTTTACAGAAATATACGTCTTCCACGGGCTGGGGACGCGGACCGACTGGAGAGGGTGGTCCCGCAGCGCCAACACGCATGACCGTCCCGGTCCCCGCGCCTGGATAGCGCGGCACACCACACAACCGCGACTAGGCTCTGCGGCACCACACGCGGGACGATGGGAGGGACGGATCTCCAATGTTTACTCTATCTTTGTAATATAGGGTGGGCCCTGTGTCAGTGGATATTAGTTGTTGTTGTAAACACAATGGTGAAAGAATAAAAGTGGGTAGTAAGCTGGACCCTACAATCACTAGCCATAAGAAAAAGATGAGAGAAATCATTTGTTTATTACTTATGACTAGGTAGTAAGCATATTACTTGGTATTAGCTACTTACTACTTCCACAATGTATACAACCTGGTAGTAGTAGTATTTTATTCCTTACTACCCACTTTAGATACACATTGTGGATACCCTCAGATGGGCAGCATGCGTCAGACTGGGTCACAGTTCCGTGAAATGGTCAAGCGGCACCACGCCAAATGCAAAATCAAATAAACTTTTGTTCCTAATGTGCTAATGCATGTGTACTGTGCTGTATATGCCGGTTGCGCGTGTTGTCGCTCGGGACCGCCTCCTCCAACCGCGCCACCCGGGCGGTGCCGCATCCCAACCCGCGGGAGACGTATATTTCTGTAAAATTTTCAAAGACATGTATATATATATATATAAATATCAAAAAAAATAATATATATTTTAAAATTTAATTCATCACCGTTGGTCCGTTGCCCTACAAATCACAGCCTGCCACCATCTCAACCACTTGAATACGTCATGTGAAGGAAGAAGAGGAGAAGGAAGCGAAGAAGATGAGGGATTCATGGACACTTTATTCTTTTGATTAGATAGATGAATTGAGACTTCAAGAGACTTAAATGGGTAGGTGGAAAGATGAGGGCATCATTAAATGGTCAAAATTGTATATAGATGTTATCAAGTCTTTTGTTGTAGGTCAATCATTTGGAGTCGTTATAGATGGCTTGACATATATAACAGATCTATATTGAGATTAGAGCTATTATAGATGATTAGACCCACATCTATAACAGCTCAATAGTCAAAACTGACATATAAGTCGTCATCAATGGCAGATGTTTGCTTCTACCTCTATCTATAACGGTCCTCATGGCAGATGTTCTAGCTGAGCCATTACAGATAACAGGTCATAGATGAAGGTTTCTTTAGTAGTGACTTAATCTAGGGCAAGAATAGCAATAAGCTGTAGATTTATAGGTAATTAGTCCATGTCACATATGTAATGTAGTACAAGTGCCAATAAATTTGTATACATGTATGAAATGTTCAGAACTATATCGGTTTAACATATAGCGATGCTACCATATCCTTGATTGTATTTGCAAAAGTGTATGAGTCTGTTTTCTTATACATGTAATCGGCTGTCCGTGCAAGATCAACAATTGTCTCTGCCACTATTTTTGGTTGTTCTGTTGGTGGTGTAAGGTATTCTTTTACTATATCCTTCCATGAGTCTTCAATCAACTCCTTTATCTTCACACATGCATCATGCATTGTTGTTCCATGCTGAAACATGTAACATTGCACGGTAGAAACATGGTGCTCCCTTTTTTGCTCACGCTGTACAATGGAAGTAAGACAAAGTCAAACCACTGTTAATAAAAGGTATGATGGAATTTTCCTTTACTTTGGCCAATTATAAACTACATATAAATTCGTTAATCATGTGTTTGTTTGAATGAAGTATATGTTTGTACTTCAAGTTCTATTCTAATAAAAGAATGGAGGTCTAAATGATGCAAGGATAAACATCTATGTAAATGCACATGTGTAAAACCGACCTTTGTTGAAACTATATCGTTGGATAATCTTGCCAATGTTGTTAAACACTTGAGAAGCTCTGGATATGTCAAAAGCCAATCGAGAGTTTCTTTAGTTATGATATCACCCATTACAACAAAGGAAGCACATGCTATCTGAAAAGCTCCAACAGTCCTTCTTGAAACCTCCAAATGTTCATTGATTGTTTTTGGAACATAATGTTCATCACGCCATTTAATCTCATGTGAGTATCCTTGAACTAACCTCTTTAACTACAATGAACATAATGAAATATGATTTCAAATATGGAATATCCATAAAATTAACTCTTGAGAAATATCATTTTACTAAAGAATTAGCTGAATAACAATATTAAAATGCAATAGTTTGTTGTACTTATGCAAAGCATGTATACTTTATAGGTACAATGGTTTGTTTTATATAGTTTGGAGTGGTATTTTCTGTATTAACCATTGTACATGTAAATGATCTGCATAGCAATGTGATTTCTACATACTATATAAAACAAACCATATAAAATGGTGGATACAAAAAGTATGTGATTGTAATTGTCCATATAAAGCAAATAATCAAGGGTGTTAATTAGTTTTAAGGAAATTCATATTTAATTTGATTGACCAATGATTGTTTACACGGATCATACTACACATCATGATATACATTCTAATCATAGGAAGAAAAAAAATACTACCTTCATCGCAAAATATAACTACCCAGGAGTGTTTGATTAGGGGTGAGATAAAGGATTGGGGCAAAATGTCTAAAATTCCCCTCATTGATACATAGGGGTTTATGGGATTAAGGATAGTATGGGTGGGGCATGGTCTCGAGAGCTAGTG
Source organism: Oryza longistaminata (assembly GCA_009805545.1). Lineage (NCBI taxonomy): Eukaryota > Viridiplantae > Streptophyta > Magnoliopsida > Poales > Poaceae > Oryza > Oryza longistaminata. The sequence continues at coordinate 3,709,675 of CM020185.1, read as the reverse complement.
AGGTGATGGAGCCACTAGAGGTAGAATGGGGAGTAATGGGGTAATTTAAACAATTTAAACATAAAGGCGGCTATATTTTGGGACGGAGGGAGTACTATCGCTACGTAGCAATATCAAGATTTAATTTGGTCTAGTAAAGAAATGAATTATGTAAAGTAAACTTAGAGTGAAGAGGGCAAATTTTATTATTCTTGAACTCTAGTGTAGCTAACCTAAATTATAATATCTCATCTTTAGCTGGATAAAGTATATAAATCACACATGTTTAACAAACTAAGTAGTTTAATGGCATAAATACTTGCCAGTTCTTTGAGATAAAATACACGATAACCGTTACTCGTTCCAAGTTCCTCTTCAATCAAGTCAAATGTCTTCAATAAATACAAGTAAAAACCCTTCATATATTCTGGAAGTCTAACTGCTGCACTTTCATTACACCTGTATTTTACAGTAGAGCATCAGGTATTTTACATAAACCAAAATACAACCATATCAGAAATTTAGAACTACAAGTCAATAATATTTGAAGTTTTAAGGGGAATATTTGCTGTTCGTATAAGATTGAAAATTGAAATTTATTCATTGTCATGGACTACCATATGAATTTACTGAATTTCATAATTAGTACAAGCATATATATGTAACTTTTCCCCGAAATTAGTGCTACAGCCTACATGGCCCAGATTAATAATTTAACATACATAATGATTGAATAATCATTAAACCACATTGTAATTAAGAATGGAGTTGTATTTCATACAATTTTGTAGATTTTTTATTCTGGTTGGTTCAGGTCAATAATTTTGTATGTACAAATGCATGCAATATATACGAGATCTCCGGGGGTCCGGGGGGTCAAAGTGAAGAAACCCCCAAAGACAATCATAAACTTCAGGAGGAAGATGAATATGAGATAAAAAGCAACATTAGCATTAGACTAAAACTAAAGATTACTTGTATATCGCTTCTGCAAGCATCATACTCTCCTCGGTTGTACCATGGGTGTCAAATATATCATCTATTATAGAGATATAGGCCATCATCTTTGTAAGTATAATTCGTGAAAGAGAATAATGGGGCTCCGAGCATGCTCCTGTCATCCAAAAATGCATTTCCACAATTCTATCTCGAATGAAACTTAGATTTGATTGAATATTAAGCTCCTTCCACCATCTGTAATAACACATATAAAGATAAATCCACTATTGAAAAATAATAATTAAGAAGTAGAACTTAGCTTTTCCAGTACATATGAAGTTTAAAGTGACTTACAATGTGACCATTTTTAGCTCCTCACAATAAAGTAGTTGAAGTAGGTTGAAATTCAACTTTGCAAACTCTAGTATGGTCTCATTTCGTCCAGAGATCTTTTCATAGATTGGGATATAGTTTCTTGTTTCTAATATTCGAACCCTCCTAAAAAGGGGTGTTTCAAGGGCAGAAGATACTTCTTCTTTTAATGGAAATTTCAAATGTTCCAGTTTAGCTTCAAGGTGAGATTTCGTGAAGGCAATGGCTCCGTCAAGTACTTTGTCCCCACGAGTCCTTACATGTACTGCATTATATAAACCTAAGAGACTTCTTACTTCATCAGCAACAAAACTTCCTTCCTTGTCTTTGAAATGTAGAAATATGTCTACAAAGTTTGATAAAATAAAGTAATTGTCACTGTCTTTTAACAATCTATTTTTTTTATTTTACCAATTAAAGACTTACCAGATGACACGTCATAGCCATTCTTCCTTAGAAGATAAAATCGAAGGGAAACTAGGTATAGATCTTTATCGTCAAAATCGGAATTGTAAACTGAATGCAGTAGCTCATCTAACTCAGCCTTGTAGTAGCTATCCAAACCAAGCCGTTGCAGTGTGAGCACAAGGTCTAGTATCTCTGCAGGTACTTCCTTTGAGCCCTTTACCATGCACCTAACTTCTTCTTTCAGCACCTCAGCCCTTTCTTTCATGCATTCATGCTTTAAAGGTGTAGGGTAGTCTGTATTAGTCAATTCTTTCCATGCAATCAGAAAGCTATGCCTATTGCTTAAAAAAAAGGAAAAAACAGCTATGTTTATAGCTATATCTATACATATGCCTATAGTAATTAGGCATTGTTGTGATACAAGGAATATCTATACTATAATCTAATGTTAAAAATTATTGTGAGATACCGTATTCTTATTTAATATTTAATTGGAGGAGTAGCAAAATTATCTGGTATCCATCTAGCAGGAACAGAATTATATAATGGTTAATATTGAATAACAGTCCAAATAGTCACAATTACTGCTGCTGCTGGTGGTGGTGGTGGTGTTGTTATCCCTTCTTTCTATAAAGCTAACGCCCACTAAACACCTAAAGCTAAACATACAAGTATAGTATTTGTTAGTACTCCTAAAACCAAATGTACGCATGCCATATCAACCCATTAAGCACACAAAACTCAACATGCAAGCATATATTAATTATATTTACAATTTAGTTAATTCTAAAACTAAACATACACATGCTAAATCATCATTCTCAAATCATTTTGATAATATTTTAATCCAAATCATTTCATCATTTCCCCAATACCTAACATATATCTCGCATCAATGCGTGGGGCATCATCTATTGTTATAAGAGTACACACCAATCACAGCTGATTACTATTATTACTATTATATACTATTATTATTTTGAAACTAAATTAATATGACAGTAAATGCCTATAATAATTGGCCCCTCCAAGGAAATTCAAATTATAATTGGAGATATAATGAATAATATAAAAAATGAAATTAAAATAAAAGTAAGCACTCATTACTACTTGCTAATTACTATTTCCTAATTTCGAAAATAAATTAATAGGAGTCCAATATATAGATAGAACTTTGTATTTATCATTTTCATAATTCCGAATTATTTAACTAAAAAACTTTTACTGAGACTCCTAGGCTAGCACAACTTTGTATTTGTTGATTTTGAATTTAAAAATTATTTTATTAATGATAAATAAAGTTAGTACTCCATACTTGGTAGAACATTACATTTATTAAATATGAATGCAGGTCAGGATGGCATGCCAATTATTAATTACTTTCAGTTTTCTGAATTGTTAAAAAAACACGAAAAACTAAAACTGAAACTGTAAATCAGGTAAAGTTTTTTCATTAATTCCATATTTAGGTTTTTTTCCTGTTTATTTAAATATTAAAATAAATAATCCATGACAAATACAACTTTGTATTTATGAATTCTGAGTTTCAAGATTACTAAATTAAGAAGATAAAAGCAATTATAAAATATTTGTTAGGATATATGCATATTAATGTTGTATATTAAAATTTTGGGAGTATCATATCAATTGTTTGTTAAAATACCATATAAAATGTTTGTATATTATAGTTTATATAAATAGCAAGCGTGAATGCACGGGTTACCAACTAGGGCATACTAAAATTCTTCAGCGCTATATATTTGCAATTAATTCTTTGAAAACAAAATATTTGCGATTAATTGCTACCTGAGATTTATTTGGTGGCTGGTAATCGACGAAGAAATCACCCCAGAGGGTGGGGTGGAATGTAGAAGCCTTTTGCATCCTCTCGACGTCTTCTTTCTCGGAGCAAACAGCTGCAGGTTTGATTACCATTCTATCCATCTTGATTAATTAGTTTCTCTCTCCTTAAGTGTTCTTCACAATCTCTCTTCTTGCTGACTGAAACTGTGCTGCTCTGAACGGCTACTTATAGAGGGCGAGGCATCGATAGGCCAGCAACAAACTTGTAATTAATTAAAATACTGGCATGCATGGATCGTGTCCAAGTGAAGAAGCTTTCCATGCAGCAGCCAGCCTTACGACCGAATTGGAAGATGTGATAGTTACAGTTGAACTTACATGAAGTAATTTTGATATAAAAATTTTTGACCATATGTAAATATTCTTTTGAGATGACGATGCAGGCAAGAAGAGGCCAACAACGTTCTAGCTTTGGCATTGAACAGGCCAAGTGATGCTGATGTATATATATATATACTCTGACTGTACTGGCTGCTATCGATAGCGTTCCAAACAATGCAGTAATTTGATATACAGTAGATCCTGACCCTTATGTCAATTCATTCTATTTTTTTAGAAGGAAATGTGCACAAGTGATGTAGCACCGAGGGTTAGAGTAGTACGTAACAGTAGTTTGACTCGGTAGGCTTTAAAATATTTCAGATCATTGTATTCCTATTCCAAACGAAGATAATTGAGGAAAGAGAACGAATGGGGAGAGCAATAAAACTATCACCGATGAAGATATTCCTTGCAGCACACTATAGAGCTCGCATGCTGTCGGTCGATCTTGGTGACAAAAGAAAGAGCTTTTTTACCGTCCATCCAAATTTATGTTTACCTTTTGGTACTTGCAATCAGAACCATCCATATAGGCACATCCAACGGCTGTCAATCCTCGGTACTGCTATAGGTACAAAAATTTCCTCTGTGGTACCTCCCCTTCATCCGCATGCATTGAAAGAGTGGAAGGGCAAAATTGGGTTTTCACATGGCTAGGCTGGCTCATCCTACTTGCGTTGGTTGTGAGTTTGATTCTCGCATGCCACTTATTTTTTTCCGCCGTCTTGCCACATTATTTTTCCTTGCTGCCTGTGCTCCCGTTATCATCCTCGAGAGCGATAGGAGTTCTTCGTGCTCTCTCTCTCCATGGTGATGTGATTCCGGACTTCAATCTTCCTCACATCCAAAATCAAACACAAGGCTAAAGCCTAGAGGTGATGATCAGGTGATGCAAGAAAATTTTTTTTTGGGTGGGGGGTTTTTTTGGGGGGGGGGGGGGGGGGGGGGGGGGGGGGGGGGGGGGGGGGGGGAGGGAGGGCATATGCTCCACCGCAACCGCAGTCAGGGTCATGGGCGTCAGCGCATCCGCTATTGGATCGCTAGCCGCCTTTAACGATAAATACAAACCGTCGCGCATGAAGGCATGTAAGTGGTGGGCCTTTGATGGGATCACGATTTGCACGTGAGGACATTAGGCAGGTCACAAGGCCATTTCCTTCTTTTTCCTATCGCACCCGGCCCTTACCTAGTCGACGGTTAGACTTTGTTTGGTACCTCATAGTACCAGTACCTAGAGACATCATTTGCTGGACCGTGAAAACCATATGTCAACCTCATCAATCCGTCAACCCTATGTAATTTCCCTTACTCATCCTGTCCATCGCATTTAGCTCCCTAGATCAACACTCGCCTCGTGCTAGATCGTCTTCTCTTCTGTGGTCCACCCCATGTGATATATATCCTGGTCTCCGCATGCTATGAAAATTTGATCTGTAGTTGTGCTGTATTTGGGAATTTTTTTCCTGTTCCTTTTTCTTATGTAAGTCTATTATTTGTTTAAGCAAAGTTGGTAATGGATGGATTTGGTTTAAGGAACAACACAATGTATGGGTGTACTATTCGTCTAAAGCATGTATGGGTGTTAATTTGGTGACTTTATTTTTCAATGTAGATAGACTAGTGTTCATGATGTCACACAAATGAATTAGTCTTTCTATATAGATCAATATTTGCCTATTAGGAAAGAGGATGGCAAGTTCGTAATTAACTTTTAAATTAATGAGATGCGTGATCTGCACATAGCTAACCTATATATTGTACTAATTCGCTTAAATATTAACTGGAAAATGACGTGAAGATAGCTATAACTAGCAAGTTTAATATTATAGCCAACTGCTAGCTCTAAAAATTGGCACATCATCTATTTTTATATAAATATATATTGCATCGTTAATAATTGACCCACCTCTCATACACATATAATATTTTAAAGCCCGTGTTATAGTTGTCTAGAAATCTGCAGCCCGCTTTTTTTCTTTCTCCTCTTCTCTCTACTCCACATGTACTTGTAGCTAATTAACTTATAGTATGCTATTGTACTTGCTCACACCCAATTAAAGGCAGGCAACTCGATTTTTCAGGCAGCTCTTTTCTGAAAAATGCCCAATTAAAGCTTGGCTACAATCGATACTTTCAGGCATGTTAGAGGCCATCACAGATGGAAGGTTCTGTACTAGTGCTCTTGTCTGAAAAATGCCCAAATCTCTGCAAGTACCGATTGTAGCCAAGCTTTTTTCTCTATATATGAAAAGAAAAGATTGTACCAAAACCATCTATACACTACTAGAAAAAGCATTTTTGCAGGCGGACAAAACTAATTTTCGCAAGCGGGGGGAAGGACCGCCTATAGACTAACGACTGCGAAAATCGATGATTTTCGTAGGCGGCGCAATGGCCCACCTGCGAAAATCCTCTAGACGAAAAAAAATCGCGCCCCGCCGGCCCCGCGCCTCGCTGCTGTCACCCTCCCTGGCCTCCCTCCGGTCAGATCTGGGAGGGGAGGGGAGGGGAGACGCGCTGGGAGCCGCCGTGGCCAGCCCCGCGCCTCG
>CM020185.1:3677533-3689911 GCA_009805545.1 Oryza longistaminata | reverse complement strand
CGGCGTCGCGGCACGCCACATCGCGCGCCGTCGTCGCCAACTTCGTCGCCGCACATCCGCCACCATCGCCGCCGCTAGCCACCCCCCTGCCAGGTCCGCGGAGGCCCGGCGTCGACCGAGCGTCGCCGGTCACCCCGGCCAAGCGGGGAGACCAGATCTGGCGACGCCGCGCCCGTCGCTGGAGCCGCGCGAGACCCACGCACGCGCCGACACCTGGAGCGCCCACCGCCGCGCCGTCCCGTCGCCACGACCTCGCCGTCCCGCCGCCATCGTCGCCACGCCCGCGCCGGGGCGAGGTGGAGCCGAGGAGGATGGCCCCGCCGCCGCCATCCCAGCGCGTCCCGGCTTTGCGGCGACGAGCTCGGCGGCGGCGAAGCACGGAGGAGGGAGGAGGGGCGCGGGGGTCGGCTAGGGTTTCGCCAATTTTAGGAAGAGAGAGACGTGTGTCTTTAGTTCGTTAAGGATACATATATAGATAACTATACATATATAGTACTATATTATTATACTACTAATAAGCAAGGGTAGTATCAATAAGCGAATCGGAGCCTGCGGCTGGGAGGGCACATGTCTTGTCTGCTCTCGTGCCAGGTCAACTTCGGCCATTCGCGAGGAAATCAGCAGTCTGGCAGTTTGCGTCTTGCTATGTCCACCTCACGTACAGACAACACGATGTTTCACCGTGCCTGATGCCTTCGTTCCGAAGCCCTAGACTTCAGTTGAGCACGACACTTCATGCCGTGATGCCGGTGTGTGTGTAACATCAGTGTGTTCAAAGCGATGCCAAAGAAAGTCTCTGAAAAAAAAAAGACTTTCTTCAAAAAAAAACAAAAGAAATGAAAACAATAATTTAGTCGGGGAAAGAACGAATATTTTTTCCGTGTTTGAAAAAACGAAAGAATAAATAGCCTCTCTTCTAAAAATTTTCTAAAATCCTCCGTCGCGTCCTCCCTGCTACGGACACTTTCTTCCATTTCTTCTTCCCTCTCCCCGCGGCCCCGCTCCGGCCGCCTCGCCGCCGGTCAAAGCGCGCCTCCACCTCGAATCCGAATCGGAGCGCAACCCTAACGGAGGCTTCGCTCCAGATGCGCGCCGGCCACGCGCCGCCGCAGCACGCCGCAGATGAGCCCCGACGCGACGGGCGACGGCGGCGCGGAGGCGGGGACCTGTTCGCGCCAACCTCAAGGGCTCGCTCCTCGCCGTCGCCTCCTCCCCCTTCATCGGGGTCAGCTTCATCGTCAAGAAGAAGGGGCTCTCCGCGCCGGCGCCGCGGGCTCCCGAGCAGGTGCTCTTGCTTAGGTTTTTTTCTGATCTGGCAAGCAAAGGAGATCGAAGCCGACACCGTGATTGTCAAAAGCGGAGGTCTGACTGAGACGTCTGGCCAGTCTGACCGCCAACCTGTAGCCGGTCTGACCGACCTGATTGGCCGGTCTGACCGACGGCTTGTGGCTGGTCTGACCGGGCCTAGAGGCCGGTCTAACCGGAGGGCATTAGAGAAGAGTGAGAAAATTGAGAGCAACACAGGAGCTTCCACTTCGACCAAAAATATGAAGAATCATTGCTTAGCTCCTGGAAAACAACCATAGCCGAAGTGGATACCTTCTGGCTTATCTCGCTCTCAAAAGAGGAGGCTACAGCGTCTTCGGGCCATAGGTCAAAAAGAAAAGGAGGCCGAAGATGTGGAGAACAAGACATGCAATAATTTAGAGCCTCAAACAGCACCTAGGCAAGTGTGGAGACCCAAAGAGGTAAAAGTTAAGAGACCAGTGATTTCCCATAGTAGAGATAAATCCAATTTAATGAGAGAAAAATCATCGGTCATTAGAGATAAGTCTCCTTCGCATGGTGCTATGGATGTTGGTGTGGTGTTCGTCTTGCCTTCGAAATCGTGCAGTCGAGAAAGCCGATTTTACTCGGGGGACAAGACATTAATATGCTCATGAGGGAACCAAGAAAAGATGAACGGCGATGGATACAACATCACATCTTTGAGCCGCCGTTTGTTGGATGCTAAGGCAAGGTATGGGTTTATTGTGCTCATCATCATAATATATGCCTATGTCATGTTAGAACATTGCTTGCTATCTAGCACATGTGTGTTTTTGCTTATCAAATTGATATTATACATACATGTTGCAAATGCCAATTCTAAGTAGTGGAATTGGTAGGCTGGCATATAATTTGTTTGAAGTATGATTTGGCTCATGAGTCTTTGATATTTATTTAAACCCAAATTGTATGTGTTTTTATAGATCACCATATAAGATATAGATTTTTTAATTATTGCACCATGAAAGTTTTGCTTATTAGTAATTCGGCTAATGTCAATGGTCAATGTGATGATTTATTCTAGAGTTGTTTTCTTTAGAAACATTGGCATTGTTAATATTTTGCATACATGCTCAAGCCGATTACTTACATTTGTAGTTTATTGGAATTCATGTGTGTGAGGCATATGACTTTGGTGATTCATTATTGATCATACTTCAATTGGCTAAGTGTTTTGATGCCATGATGGTTATTGTTTCAAAAGCCATTTGAATTAGTATTCATCTAGACATGTTAGTTGGATGTTATAGTTTTTCATATGTCTAGAGAGAAGGAATTTTGGTCCAATGATTTGATACACTAAGCATCTGGCTATTATGTAAGGAAAAATTATATACTAAAGGCCAATGCTTGATTTCAAAAGTTTAGACGAAATTGGCAAAACCATAGACCAGGGGCGGTCTGACCGGCATTGCACAGCCGGTCTGACCGGTGTTACTGGCGGTCTGACCGACTTTGCATAGCCGGTCTGACCAATCCCAGATAGGAGGCTGGGGGGCATGTTACAATTGATTAAAAGGCCGAATTAATTGTAAATTCGGACATTTGTGCCAATGAGTTAGAAATAGCTTAGAGAATTCCTTCGATTAGATATTTGAAAGATCCTCCACTTAAGGTTGATCGGAAGATTCGGTGGCAAGCGCTCAAATATTATATCGCCGAAAAATAGATGGATTATTACTTAAATAATGATCAATCTAAAGTTGCTAGGAGAGTAGTACATGAAGGGATTTGTGAAATTCATCAATCGGCCCGTAAGATAAATTGGTTGCTTAGGAGAGTGGAGTTTCATTGGCCGAAAATAATTGATGATTGTTTCAAATGTTATAGAGGGAGTGAAGCTTGTTAACGGATCGGCAATGTTCAATTAGCACCTACCGCTGTGTTGAATCCAATCATTAAACTATGGCCGTTCCGAGGTTGGGCTTTGGATTTCATTGGTCAAAGTTATCCTTCATCATCAAAAAGGCATTGGTTCGTGCTAGTTGCAATGGATTACTTCACTAAGTGGGCCGAAGCCGTGCCGCTCAAGAATATTACTTGTACGGAGGTAATTGACTTTATTTTGAAGCATATTGTTCATAGATTTGGTATTCCTCAAACGTTAAAGGAGCTTCTTTTATGTCCAAGGAAGTGAGAAGTATTGCCGAATCTTATGCTATTAAGTTATTGAGTTCTTCTCTTTACTACGCTCAGGCTAATGGATAAGCCGAGTTGAGTAATAAAACATCGTTGAAATTGCCGTTTTTCCAATTGAGGTAAATCTTGGCTCTCTTCGGTATTTCAAGCAAGACGACTTGTCGGTTGAAGATTACAAGACCTTGATGGGAAGCAATTTTGAAGACGTCATAGACAAGCGTTTGAAGACTTTGAAGGAGATGGAGACACTTCAAGAAGGTGTTTTCAGAGAGCAATTAATGGGAAATACTTGAAGAAATACTTCCCGAGCATTTGGCAAGATACTTAGGAAGTCCTATGGCCGGTAATTGGATTATCGCCCTGAGATAACATGTTCTATGCTTTAGGTTCACGTATGTTCACCAAAAAGGCAGGGGGGCATGTGTTTACACCCAAATTTGGCACCTATGGACGAAATAGGGGAATTGCCAAAGTTTGGAAAGTGTCGGGTTTCCTTCGCTAGGGCCGGTCAGACCGCAGGTATTTGGGCGGTCTGACCGGCTAGTAGGGCCGGTCTGACCTCAGGTATGTGGGCGGTCAGACCGTCAGAGTCCGAGTCCGACTCTGTTTTCGTCGGGTCTCGGGTTTTCTTGCTCGGGAAGGCATGTTTCGTGTTTCCATTGGTTTCTATCCTGAGTTGGACGTGGAGGAGGGCCTGTAGAGGGCAAGACCAACCCCTATATAAGGGACAAGGCCGGTTCATTGTAAAACCCCCGAATACAATCTACTTGAATCGTTCTTTTACTATATTTTCTATTTTACCCTAGTTTAGTCCATCTTTGTCGGTTTGCGTCGTAAACCGTCCGCCGCCGCTGCGAGAGTGCGACACCTCTTTGTAGGTTTGTCCTGAAAACCTTCCGTTTTGTCCACGAGACGGGTAGTTATCCTCATATCGATCTAAATCAGCCTAGAGGCTGATTTTGATCTCTAAATCGGCTCCGTTAGCCGGTTTAGTTGTTTTTCTACAAAACCCATCTTGATTTGGCCCTTTGGCTAGATCGAGGTGGTTGGCGACTCCATAACACCGCAAGGCGTTTAGGTGTTGCGATCGTGCTTGTCGACTTGTCAAAAAAGTTGCCAACACATATATGAACAAATCCATTACTCTCCCTTATGTCATAAATAATATCTTATGTTTAATAATACACCATGTACGAAAGACATGTCATTCATGTTACATCTCTACTATTACAAAAATTGAAGATGTTTCTGCTAGAGTTTAGATATGTTTTTCAATCGGTTCTAATTTTTTTATTTCTGTCAAATCCTCTCATTTTTCCTTATGCCAGAGTGCCCCTCTTATCTGAGACGCGTGCGAATTAATTGGGCCCGCATCTTTCCATGCGCCCCTTGCCGCACGCAGCAATTGGGCCTGCGCTTGAGTCCGTTTTCCACACGCACCTTTGCGTGCCATCGTGATTGGGCCTGCAACGTTCTTGTGTGCGCGACACCCTCACGCACGCGATTTGCTCTTGCCGCATATTCGATTGGGACTGCGTCATCCTCGCCCACAATTTAAAAAATTGAAGATGTTTTTGTTAAAACTATGGTACATTGTCCGTACCTGATTCCCATCACGCGTAACATTCATTGCGAAGTCATGACTCGCGAGCGAACTGTGAAAGCTAGAGAATGTGTGTGATGTGGATACCAAGCGAATAAAACTCGCAGAGTCCATGTGGATATCATGTACATCATTGCCCAGATCATCCGATTCTATTCGTATTACACGTCACAATTCCTGAGACAAGTTAGCATGATTTCAAGTCAGTCTCCACACATTCTCATACGTATTAACACGGATATCATTACAACAATCCATAAGAATATGTTTTACTTTTGAAAAGAACATGCCAACTGAAATAAAGGATGATTGAAGTTGTTGATTTCATCTGTCATCAATTCCTACCCGACTTACGATAAAGCTGGATGACAAATCAAGCTCATGTTTGAAAGCCTCATTATTTGGATTATGCTTATTCCTATGAGCCAAATTTTAAATTTTACAACTTAATTTTAAATTGGACTTATTTTACAGCATTTGCATTTGAGTCGCTAAGAACATGAATATAAAAAATTTGCACACAAATAGTCTTTTATTTGGTAATAAGTGATTCGGATAAGTACATGAATAAACGAAACAATTGACTGTGATTATTTATCCACCGACACATATGTACAAATTAAATTGGCTCTACCCGTTGCAACGAACGGGCATCTTTTCTAGTAAATCTAAAACAAAAACATGCATGGGATTTTTCGAAAGACCAGATGCCCGATTCATTAATTAATTCAGCAGATATCTCTGGGCGTTCAATGGTTAACAATATCTCATCACAGGCTCTAGATTTAATGTCGATACAGGGCACTGTGATCTCTTGATCCATGCAACAGATGAATTCATATTTATACTGTCAATTGAACAACAAAGCCGGTTAATGGACCAAATTAACAAAAGAAACGTATAAGTGGTAAGGAATTTGTTTCAAAATTATTGAGATGCGAGAGAAGAAATCCTGTGAGACTGCAAAACATGATAGAAAATGTATAACTTAAAGAAAAAAAAGACACATTGTTAGAGGGTGAACTCCTAGAGCGGGAGACTAAGGAGCCCCTTTTAGTTCGAACGGGGGCAGCGGGTAAGAATCAAGGTTCGGTCAAAGGAGTGATGCGGAGGGGGTCAGGCCCCTCATGAGCGATAAGACAAAAGGGGTTTATGCAGGTACGGGCTGCTGGAAAGCATAACACCCTACTCCTGTGTGTGGTTGATTCTGTGAGGAACACATTGTATCAGTTAGTTGGAAATTTTCAGAGCTCTCTCCCCTCACTAGGCTAGGACCTCCTTTTATACCTCAAGGGATTACCACAGGGGCCAAAAATCCACCTAGGAAAGAGAGAAAACATCCTTTACATTTATTATATGTCTTATTCCTTTGACATAGAAGATCATGATCACAGCACTTCAGCACGACCCCCATCAAATCACACCGGGTGACGCATGGGACGCCTGCATCACTCTGCATTAATAAATTGAAGACTTATGGGCACCCATTCTGACTAGGGAACATGTACCCTAATTTGAGCCAGAGTAGGAGATCGTCCCCGGTCTATATACAAGGCAAGGGGTTTCCTATCATGGTGATGTGACCGGACAGCACCAGCCGCACGCTGCCTGATAGGCGGTCAGTGCGCTGGCGGTCAGCGCACAGGCGCACTTACCCTACCACGCCGGTCATTCGAGCGTCGCTCAGCCTATCAGCCACACCTGCAAGCCGCATTAAATACGGCATGGCGCGGCTGCAGCACCCGCCTTAAATGTTGTTAGGTGGGCGTTGGGCGTGCCCACCTACCGCGCACGTTGGCAGGTGTATGGAGGGGGTCGGGGTGGCCCGACCCCCAACTGGGAGGGGGCAGCCGCCACTCCACCCCGGACCCAACCCCCCACAGGAAAGTGCCACGTGGGTTTGGGGGCGGCCTCCTCCCTCTAGACACGATACCCTAGGGCCCATATCACCGACACACATGGTATAGCCAATTTGGTGTACCAATATGCTAATTTCAAGTTCCTTTAACTTTTTTAAAAATATCTTGTCTTTTTTAAAAAAAAAACCTCCTTCAAGGGTAATCCACACGTAATTTTTATGTCGTTTTTTTCCATTGAAAAGGTTTTAATTTCAATTTGGTCCAAATTTTGGTACGGGGAATTTGTAAGTTGCACCAAATTAACAGAGGTATCTGCTAACAGATATAATGGTTGCACTCCCAGGGCTCACTACTACAAATATGATTTTTCCAAAGAGCTAGGTATTATATTGATGGCAATGGGGTGTCCGATTTTCCGTCAGGTGAAGATAATTATCGATCTGGAGAAAATTTGACACACACAAAATTTGACACACACGATCTGCAAAATCAGAACCCTGCAATCGCAGCACTATGTCTTTTTTGGTTATCAACTGTGCCCAAACCTGATTGATCTCGCCGAGAAGGCTAATCACTGCGTGTGAATCAAAGAAGACAAGGACGCGGCCCAATTAGACTCCAACACGATACACGGCCCAACGGGCCCAAAGACGGTGACGCAACACCGGGACAGATTCTGAATGCCATATTGATTCGAAGATTCCAGTTGATTCGGAAGGAATTTTGACGTAGGACCAGATCCATTGGAAAGGTGGTCTCGTTAGCTTTCCATGCATATGTAGAACATCGAAATCGGAGTCAAAATACAACCTGGGCGATGAATTTAGTGTGTAATACTCCTGGAGCCTGAAATGGACTTAAACTTGATATGAGTTGGATCTCCATCTTGACTTGAACGCTCATGATCACTTTGTCCATCTCCTAACCTCTCTCCAGGTGCTCCATAGTCCTCTCCATACTTCCTGTTTGGGCTACACAATGGGGGGGAGGGGCGCTGATCAGCGACTAGTCGTGCGGCCGCGCAAGCACGCGACAAGCCTTAGAAGGCTGCAGCTTGGCCACGATGAGGAGGGGCACTGGGCAGCTGTGCCCATAAACTTCAAAACTTGTTAAAGCTCGCTAAACTTGTACATGGGTTTCATTACGGTCCATAAACCTCTAAATTACATTTTTAGAACCTAAACTTGTTAAATGTCTCTTCTTCCTGTCGGCATAGCAGGGTTAAAGTATAGATGAGACGGAGAACGAAGATTTAAAATATAGATGAGGCGGAGAACAGAGATGTTCACTCGATAAGAGCAATTGAACACAACAAATATCGTATTAATTAATAGTTCATTTGCATAACGGCTTCAATATGTTTGGTGTTCACACTTTGTGATACCTAATTTTAATGGCCCAAGACTACTATAAGGAGGCAACACTGGTGGAGAAAATGCTTTTTACTCCCGGTTGTTAACCCCCTGTAGTCCCGGTTTTCCAACCGGGAGTAAGAATCCGAGACTAAAGATCACTATCTTTAGTCCCGGCTCAAATACACGGCCTCCGCCTGCCGCCGCCGGGCGAGGCCGCTGCCTCCGCCGCCGCCACCCGTCCGCCTGAGAATGGGGAGGAGAGGGGAGGGGGCGGATCCGGAGGAGGCAGAGGAAGATGGGGTGAGTGAGAAGAGGAGGAAGAGATAAAGGTGAGGGAACAGGAGATATAACTTATCCCGTGCGCCTCCTCCTCCTCAATTTCACGCACGCCTCGTCCTCTCCGCGCATGCCGATCTTTTTTCCCTAGAAATAGATCTTTAGTGAGACTAAAGATAATAGAGGGGTCTGGCACCGCCTGCCTTTTTTTGAACCGGGACTAAAAAGTTACCAACCGGGATTAAAGATCAAAAAGTAGCTCTAACCTTTTAACCGGGACTAAAGATAATCCTTAGTCTCGGTTTTTGCTGCAACCGGGACTATTATGAAATTTGGTCGACCGACCTGATGAGGACATAACTAGCTCGGATATAACCATGACTACTTTATATATTCATCAACCAAAGGTGCATATATTCTATGTTAGATTTACTTATTATATATTTGAACAAACGTTGTTATACAATGAGTTTCGTGTGTTTTCGTTTGCAGAGGTACTTGCTTGGGTGAAAGAAAAGAGACTAAGTGTAAGGAATGCATGAATGATTGAAGAAGTTGATTGTGGACCAAACCAAGATCTTCTCCAAGTCTTCTTTCCTATCACCACGTCACTTTTGGTCCATAGAAGACAAGAGATAAATTTCTACATGTTTTGGATTCGGATTCGGGCCTCCTGATAGCATCAACTTCAAACGGACCTAGCCGCTGATCTAGAAGGAATTTCGGGGCCCATGAGTATATGTTGAAAAGCTTATGGAGTCTACTTTCAGATGGTTTTGGTCCCACGTGAAAATTCCTACCGAGCTGCCGGGAATCTGCAAAACAAGCAACGTATCTCATTCAGTCCGAATCTGATTTTGAGTTTTGGGCCTTGTAATTGTGTCGTGGGCTTAGCCCAAGGGGGTGTGCACCGTAGGGCAACCCTAGGACGTCCCTAATCATATTAATTCAGTAGCCGTCATTGTTTAGAGTTGGGTTTTGCTTAGATTATTCTGTCAAGAACAGTTTCGCCGCTAGATCGGTTTGTGTAACCCCAAATTCGTGTGCTTAATCATTCATATGCAATTTTGTTGCAATCTATCTTGTTCTTGCTTGTATTCTTCGATTCGCATGCAGGGATTAGCCTTCTTGGCGAGGTCAACCGGATTTCGGCACGGTTGATAACCTGAGGAGACGTGGTGCTGCGATTGCGGGGCTCAGTAGCGTGTTCGTTCAGAAGCCGGATCGAGTTGTGTCGCGACTCCGCCCAAATCGACTGTTTATCAGTACCTATCGGAAGATCGAGACCTAACATCCCTCATCACGACCAAAGATGGTTTCTCCAGTAGTGTAAGGAGATCAAAAGGGTGTGGGACGACATAGTCGTAGCTGAGTCTGTTGATCGACCTGCCTAATGGGTAGATCCGCTCCTGCCAACGAGGTCATGATAGCCAACCAGTAGAGGGCCCAGGGCTGCACAGGTTGACGGGAGCGGTGGACAGGAAGGATGGTGTGGCGTGAGAGCCAAGCTGGCCAGCAGGAGACATTGTGTCATCAGTCGGGAGCAGCATGGGGGCATCGGCGAGCTCTGGCAGCAGAACGTAGTGGAAGGGAGAAAGGGCATTTGTGAAGTTTAGCATGCAGACGAATTTTACAAGATGAGCAACGGTGGTGACAAATATTGGAGATGGAAACTGGTGGAGAAAATAGAATTTTGCCCTTCTTGCACTACTAGGAAAAAGGGTTTTGCAGGCGATCAAAACACGTTTTCGCAGATGGCCAAACATTCCGCCCGTACCTAATCGCCTGTAAAAATCCTTAACTTTTACAGACGGACCAAAGCACCGCCTACGAAAATCATTTTCGCAGGTGGAATTTCCAATCTTCCCGGACGCTACATAGCCCCGCCTGCGAAAATACCTCCTGCGCTAAAAAAAATTACTGGCAGCCCGCCCCCTCCCTGGGGTTTCAAATCCCAAATCACAAATTGGATTCAAATCACAAACATCCATAAATCATCCCAAGATGGATTCAAATCACAAACATGTTGGGATACGCGTAGGCTCCGATAGCATAAACCAAAATTTTCTATCGCGTAAACCAGGAACCATACAAGTATTAGATCATAGATCGTTACCACTCGACGCACTGCGCAGCGGAAGAAGATGCTGAGAAGTCGAAGAAACTCTCGCGAAGTAACGCGCGTCGATGTAGAGGAAGTAGTCGATCGCACCGGCTCAACCTTCTCCTCCTCGTGCGTTCTCCTCGCCGTACTCCCACGCCGATCAGCACCGCAAACCAGCGGCGCCTCTACCGGTATCCACACGTACAGGGACGGAACGCCACACGCAGATGTGCTAGCACCCACGCGCGGCTAGGGTTTTGCTCGGGGAGGGAAGTGACGGCTAGGGTTTCTCACGTGATGCAATACCTCCGCCGGTCACACCTCTCACGAATATATAGGATCCATCACTCGGGCCTCCAAGGCCCGTAGGACTCCTATTCGGATTCATATCCGAATTAATCTCATATTGGATCTCTATCCAATCCCCTTATTCCGGCCCATTAAGCGTGCGACCCTGTAGGTTCATATATACTCGATTGTAACCTGAAAACTCCTTTTCGGTCCATGCGTCAACAACGGCCCCTAGCAGAACGTATTGACCCACCGGGCATACATAAAGATCATATCGGCTGAACCTCTAGTGTATACTTGTATGAACCCCTTTGCCTCACGATATCGATTAAGCTCAAGGCTAGATATGTGACATCCTCTAATAGCTCAATCATTCACTCGAACCTGTTGATAGATTATATAAGTTGTGATTGACTCCTCAATCACCTTTGGCATGGCCATGCACTCCATAATCTACAACGTCGAGGGGCCCAAAGATATCTCTCCATAGGAGGAGCAAATCCCATCTTGATTATTCATATCCCACTACATGTTTCATAGCATACCCGAAAACTACTTTTATAACTACCCAATTACGGAGTAGCGTTTAGCAGTCACTAAGTAAGCTACTACACATGTTGAGAACCATGATAATCTCAGGTCTAAGGATTCTACACCAACACTCAATGAGATCACTGATGACACAACACATATGGCTCTTGCAGTGTCTCATGTTGGGTCTATCCAACAACATGTTCACCAACATGTGTCCACATTATTAATTTGGTATCTCTATACCATAATCCATGAGACATGATCATCAATTAATACATGTGCTGATCATTTAAACATATTTGTTCCACATATGATATTTGATCAGGGATCCTTTAAAAATAGCAACACATAACATAAAGAGTCTCATGAAAGAATCACATATTCATTAACCAATAATCAGTTATCTATTTCAAGAAACAATGTCGGATAAATATGTAAACATAGTATGTGATACAATCATCTGTATGATTGCCTCTAGGGCATATCACTAACAAAACATTCATAAATCAATACAAGAGTATTGGATTCAAATCCACAGCACCAACTTACAAATTGAATATGTAAAAATAACGTTGTCGTCGCCGGCGAACTCCTCCATGCCGCCGCCGCAGCCCCGCTCCCCCCTCCGGCTGGATCTGGGAGGGAGAGAGGTCTCTGCCGCCGCCACCACCCTCCCCTCTCATTGTAGCGGCCGGATCTGGGAGAGGGAGGGGAAGGAAGCTGCCCGCCCTCGACGGATGCGTGTTAGCCCCGCCGCCGTTGCCCACATGTCCGTGACGCTGCCGTCGCCCCCGCGTCCACGCAGCCCTCGCCCGCGTCGCCGCCGCCTTCACACTCCGCGTCACCTCCTTGCGCCCTCCCCCCTCCGGCCAAATCTTGGAGGGAGGG
>CM020185.1:3658749-3670202 GCA_009805545.1 Oryza longistaminata | reverse complement strand
TGTATTGATATTACTATTTTGGTGCCAACAGATTGCTTGCCAAGTGGATTCTTTTTGCCCTCTTATTTTTGAGTTTTATGGCACTTGGTTGCTTATATGCGAACTTGATGCATGCTAGCATGTAGAATTTCTACCCAGAAGTGCTCCCTTACCCTCTTTTACATGCTACACATTGTACAATCGTTTTGTCAATGCACTATGGACTTCAATTGATTTGTGAAAAATGCGAAATCCAAGTAAACAATTTCTTAATGTAGGGATCAATTTTTTATCGCTTGATTAACAGGAATATTTTGTATGCAGTATTAGGTGTAGGGAGTGTTGATGATACCCCAGTAGAACTGCCAAAGAAACTCTACATAGGTCCCCCAAGTGCCAAAACAATTCAACTTCCTGATGGAAGGCATCTGGCTTATAAAGAACAAGGAGTCACAGCTGACAGGGCAAGATTTTCACTGATTGCTCCTCATTCTTTTCTTTCGTCGAGGTTAGCAAGTAAGACCATATGTTGCATTGTTTGGTTTAACGTATCATCACAGCATGACATCAGTACATATTTGATCTACATGGTTTCTTCGTGAACAGGAATCCCAGGAATCAAACCATCCCTCCTGGAGGAATTTGGGGCACGACTTGTGATCATTAATTAACACTGTAAAAGCAACACTATGAAAAATATGGGTAAATCATCTACTATCCAGGCTTTCTTATGATCTCATAGTACCTCCTCATTTTTTTTCGTGACAGCTGTAGTGTGTACATCTGTTGTTTATGCTCGCATCATCATCTCCTCTCAGGCATCTAGAGGGTTGGCATGCCAAAAATAATTCAAACTGCTTGAGTTCATATAATTCAGTGCGCCTTCTAAAATTGAAGAATAACCTTTAGATTTAGCTTTTGGGATAGCCAACTAGGTAGCACCTAGGTCTGCGGATGGTTTGAAATACATTCCCAAAGAAAAAGCATTTTTAGCACTACAATTTAGCTGCCTTCATGAAAAAGGTCTCATCTGATCGGTACAATTTACAGGCCTAGACTTTTAGAAAGCATTAATGATTTACAATTACTGCTATCACACGTGACATTCCATTGTTTCTACCTTCAGTTTTGCCTATTTTTATCTATGTGAGGTTCAGCAGCATGTAAGGAGCCTTGGCACTGCTATTACTGGTGTGTTGAGTCGGATTGTATTATATCTGAATCTCACAAAAAACATTGCAGACCATCATATTTTAAAACATATTAGAATGTATGCAAGTATATATCATCCTATGCTCCTATGAAATATGTATCTATGGAATGTGGGGCACTATTCTTTTTGTTGGATATAGGATAGTTTACTTACCAAATGGAAGTCAACTCTGTTCTAATTTAAAATTCACTATTAATTTCATTCTTTATGAATATCACGTGGTGCTGCGCATATGTATTGGTTCCCAATGTGTAATAATTATATTGGCAAAAGGTGATATTTGTAGATATACAAAAAGTTAAGCTTAGTTAGGTGACTTCATTGTTTCAATAGATAGCTTTTCTTTCCATTTTCTGAATTGAGGTCATGAGGGACATGAATCTATAGATGTCTTGCCAACAGTTTACTCTTGCTGTTATCAGGGCATTCAGTCCTACTGTGCTACACTGCTATGAGTTCTTCTTTTATCGGACTGCTGGCTACAAGCCATAACATTTGGGTTTAGCATGTCCATTACCTTATAAGCTATAACAGGATGGATATATCATATATGTAATGTATCATATACATATATATAGGCAACAGCTTGCCCAAATTGTTGTCTAGCATGGTAAAGGTACATTCTTAGAAATGTGCAAATGCCTGATAATATTTGGTCATATATGTTTTCTACTGAAGGTGATAATCCACATCCTTTTTATATATGTATATGTCAGTAAAATAAATAGTAATACTTCATACCACACCTAATGTATCTATTATTTCTTATTTTGCAACTATCTGCCTTTAGCCTTTGCAATTTGTAGATGGACGAGCTCATGAACACAAATGCAAGTATGAACACAGTTGGGGAGCCTCATATGTGAGATAAATGACTAATCCGGAGGATATGTTTTTTTTTCTTAGTTTTTATTCTTAATGTCCACATTTTGTAAGAGTTCTCCACTAACATGCTCTGTTGTATGATTCTCAGTTCTACAGTGCGGTCACAACACTAGCTGTCAACTACCCACTGCTCTCTTGGCTCCCATATTAGGACCAACACTATTTGTTGACACTTTAACATTTGGTGAAATTTATCATGTGCACTGAATGATTTGTGAAATTTGCAAGACAGTTCTATTTCATCAATTACTGTTTCTCCTTGCTCATTTCTAATATGCAAATGATCCAAATACGTGCTATATAAAAAAATATACTGTTAAATTTATTTCTCTTCTGATATTGGACGGGCGCAGCGAAGCGCGCAGTTATTTCTAGTCCTTTTCAAGTCAAAGTCAAACACTGATATAATACAAAGACCCTGTTTAGCACAGCTTCAAATCCAGGATATATATCTTAAAATTTGATACTCCTAGCTTTCACAAATAATATTTAATTGCATCGTTTTGCTTTTATTTTAAATGAGATATAAAATTTCAAGCAATCAATGACAATTGATACCGATGAGCGACTGAGACCGTAAGACACGGCTCGTACGTATGTCCCACAATATCCTATGAATCCCCTAAAGTTAAGATAGGGTAGACAAATATACGTACATTTCGATCTCCAAGCTGCCACCATTAATTTTTAAGAATTACATTAACAAGCCCAATTAAATTACGATATTTTACAAGTTTATTGTCAACACAAATATACATATTTTCATTAGGCTCCAAAACTTTGATATAGAGTTTATCTCCCACAAAAGTCGTTTCAAAATTTTTAAAAATTTTGCATGTAAACTTCTAACACATATTTGGGAATGTAAATGGTTCCAAATAAAAAATGTTATCAACCAAAATCCCATCAAGATATATAATTTTGATATAGAGCTAGTTTTAGGTCATTTGGAAAGTTCAAAATATTTAAATATCATAGAACTTCTGTCGCATATTCGGACAGCATACGATATAAAATGAAACCGTTGTCAACTAAGATATCATATATATCGTCAAGATCATTAACTTTGATATATAGCTTGTTTTTCATCCGATGTACGCTAAGGGATGTACAGTATGCTAATTAAGCTGAGCTCTGCAACTTTAATATAGGACCTACTTTGTATTTATGATGTTAGAGTTTGTGTCGAATATGTGTACAAAGTCGATTATAGTTTAGGATTTAGAGTTGTACTAGGTACAAGAATAGAGTAGGAGTCAGATTCTATCTAAGGATCTCTCTTAAATAGAGGGGCGGAACTGTTGTAACCGTGCATGGCGACTTAGCATAGCGAGGGAGAGCAGCTGCAGCAGCGTCCGACCAAGGATTGTTGTAACTCTGATACACTCTAATATGCTAGATCGGGGAGGAACGCCCATAATCAATACCCCGGGATTTAGGTTTCGGTTGAACCTCATTAACTAATATCATGCCTCAATATCGTCATCGTGTTTGGTTCTCGTATGGCATTTCTTTCGCGTTTGGTTTCCGTTATGATTTCGATGCCTGTTTTATAACATATGACCTTTTTATTTCAAATTATTTGAAGTGCAAAATAAACATTAGAATTTTTCGTAAAGGTGAAATAAAATGAATAACATCTCCAATTTAGAAAACAAGAGCTTCATAGGTGATATGTTAAGTAAGAAAAGGGTTATGGGTGGTCTCTTATGGGACTATGAAAATTGATTTTCACAAACGGTTGTCTAATCACCTAAAAATTTCCAAAATGTTGACCTATTATTTTAGAAAAATAACAAGTGATATCTCTTGATTGATTTAGGAAGCCCAATTTAAGGGGTTTTTATTTTCGGGAAATATTCCTTGCGTACTCGCTCCATATCTGTATTCGGAATATTCGATTTCATTTTTTATCTAGTTTTTTTATTCCGATACCTATTAAAAAAAATACTTCCTGGCCGCCTCAACCTATTTCCCAGTCAGTCAGTCTTCCTCTGTTGCCTGCACCTTCAATGGGCCGGACATTAATTCATTTGATTGCACTAACTATAGGCAAAACCATCTTACGTATGCTAAGGGATGTACAGTAAAAACTAGGATGGCCAATTTGGCCTGAAGTTCAAGATGTAAAATGTACTTTCTCCCGTATCTTATAAACATAATGCGCGGCTAGGATGCCCTATGATTGTCTTAAGAATAATTCCCGCAAAACCAAGGAAAAGAGAAATCCAGGCATTTCCGCGTAACATCCTTTCAGAAAGGAATAGTCTGCAGTCACGGCCCACATGGATACCAGATACGGGTAGGCACTCTACCACTCAAATTGTTCTTTGTACCCTTTTCAAGTCAAGTCAAACACTGATATAATATAAAACCCTGTTTAACCCAGCTTCGAATCCAAAATTTTAAAAAATTGATATTCCTAGCTCCACAAATAATGTTTGCATGCATCATTTTACTTCTACTTTAAATAAAATATAAAATTTCAAGTAACAACAATTTAACCGAGCCCAATCAACAATTATTGATACCGACGACCGACTGAGACAGTAAGACACAGCTCGTGCCATATATATCTCCCACAGTATCCTATGCATCCCCTAAAGTTAAGATAGGGTAGACAAATAGATGGACATTTCGATCTCCAAGCTGCCACCACTAATTTTTAAGAATTACATTAACAAGAGCCCAATAAAAATACGATATTTTACAAGTTCATTGTCAACACAAATATAGACATATTTTCGTATTTGTTTCAAGTCTTTCAAAAAAGAAAAAGGTCCAATTTACTCTCCGAACTATTTCATTATATCACTTAACCCCTAAACTATTTTTTTCTCATATTACCCTCTAGAGTATTTAAAATGGTTGTAATGTTACTTACATTTCTCTTTGTTGTTTCTCTTTATGCGAGTCATATTTTAAGCTTAAATTTTGTAGACCCATAGATGATACTATTATCAAAGTTCTAAAACATTTTCAAAAAATTTCATGGCCATTTGCTTGAAATTTTAAACCTCTCTGTTTAAATTTGTCTAACAACTGCTTCCAACCTATGTAAAGAGTTATTAAAAAATACCAAAAAAAATGTTGAGAGATAAGTTATAATGCATATATCAGTCCCACCAAATTTCATTGCAAAATGTAACCTATATATAGAGAGAAACGTAAAAGACAAACACCGTTAAGGATTAAGGTGAATCATTTTCAATAATTCGGGATGTAAAATGAGCCGAGAAACTGTTCAGGGGTTAAGTGCTCCGGCAAAAAAGTTTGAAGGGCGTAAAATGGACTTATTTTTCTTAAAATAATGTTGAGGTTTCAAAAGTTAGACTAAAGCGGATGTATTCGAAACAACTATCTTTTAAACTAGACATAGTAAATAAAAACATGAGAGATACCTGTGTTTTGTATGCACGTAATCGAAAACAAACACAGCAAATCTCCAGCCATGAGAGCTGCTTACCGTCTCACGGCTATGCTAGCCATGCTACCCATCCTCCTCCTGGATACCCAGCCCATGGCGGCGGCGGTTCCGTGCCTTCCAGGCCAGGCCTCGGCGCTGCTCCAGCTGCAGCGATCCTTTGACGCCACGGTCGGTGACTACTCCGCCGCGTTCCGGTCATGGGCGGCGGCCGGCACAGACTGTTGCAGCTGGGAGGGCGTCCGCTGCGGCGGCGGCGGCGACGGCCGTGTCACCTCCCTCGACTTGCGCGGCCGGGAGCTGCAAGCCGCGAGCCTCGACGCCGCGCTGTTCGGCCTCACCTCGCTGGAGTACCTTGACATCTCCAGGAACAACTTCAGCATGTCCATGCTCCCATCCACCGGGTTTGAGAAGCTCACCGAGCTCACCCACCTTGACCTCTCCGACACCAACTTCGCCGGCCGGGTACCCGCCGGCATCGGCCGCCTCACCAGACTCTCCTACCTTGACCTGTCGACGGCATTCGGTGAAGACGAGATGGACGAAGACGAAGAGAACGGTGTCATGTACTATTCCTCGGACGAAATTTCACAACTCTGGGTGCCAAGCTTGGAGACCTTGCTCACCAATCTCACCCGGCTAGAAGTGCTTCGGCTGGGCATGGTGAACTTGTCCAGCAATGGCGAACGGTGGTGCGACGCCATGGCCAGGTTCTCTCCAAATCTTCAGGTCATTAGCATGCCATACTGCTCACTGTCCGGTCCCATTTGCCGGTCACTCTCGTCCTTGCGATCACTTTCAGTGATAGAACTCCACTTCAATCAGTTGTCTGGTCCAGTTCCTGAGTTGTGATGGATGGTGAAAATAGTTCTTCAGTAGTGTCCTACCCCAGTATTAGCTTTTTACGACTAGCATCATGCAGTATATCTAGCTTCCCTAACATCTTGCGGCATCTCCATGAGATTGCTTTTCTTGATCTTTCATATAACCAAATCCAAGGAGCAATGCCTCAGTGGGCATGGAAGACCTCGACCCAAGGCTTTGCCTTGTTCAACCTATCACATAATAAGTTTACGAGTATTGGATCTCACCCTTTACTTCCTGTTTACATTGAATTCTTCGATCTCAGTTTCAACAATATTGAAGGGGCAATACCTATACCAAAAGAAGGAAGTGTCACCCTTGATTACTCCAACAACCGGTTCTCATCTCTGCCTCTCAATTTCTCTACTTACCTAACAAAAACTGTCTTTTTCAAGGCCTCCAATAATAGCATATCTGGAAACATTCCACCATCGATCTGTGACGGGATTAAGAGTTTACAACTCATTGATCTCTCTAACAACAATTTGACTGGCTTAATACCATCGTGTCTGATGGAGGATGCAGACGCACTGCAGGTGCTAAGTCTAAAGGAAAATCATCTTACCGGCGAGTTACCTGATAATATCAAGGAAGGTTGTGCATTAAGCGCATTAGATTTCAGCAGCAATTCGATTCAAGGACAGCTACCAAGATCTTTGGTTGCTTGCAGGAATCTGGAGATCCTTGACATTGGAAAGAATAAAATTAGTGACTCTTTCCCATGTTGGATGAGTAAACTTCCTCAACTCCAAGTCCTGGTCCTCAAGTCTAACAGGTTCATTGGGCAGATATTGGATCCTTCTTATAGTGGTGATACTAACAACTGTCAATTTACAAAGTTGAGGATTGCAGATATAGCATCAAACAACTTCAGTGGCATGTTGCCAGAAGAGTGGTTTAAGATGCTGAAGTCCATGATGAACAGTTCTGATAACGGAACTTCGGTCATGGAAAATCAGTATTACCATGGACAGACATACCAGTTTACTGCTGCAGTCACGTACAAAGGCAATGACATGACAATTTCCAAGATCTTAACATCACTTGTGCTCATTGATGTCTCAAATAATGAATTCCAAGGTAGCATCCCTTCAAACATTGGGGAACTTACATTGCTTCACGGACTCAACATGTCTCATAACATGCTTACAGGGCCAATTCCAACTCAGTTTGGCAACTTGAACAACCTTGAGTCGTTGGACCTCTCCTCAAATAAGCTTTCTGGTGAGATCCCACAGGAGCTTCCATCATTGAACTTCCTAGCAACGTTGAATTTGTCCTATAATATGTTGGCTGGAAGAATACCACAATCGTCACACTTCTTGACATTTTCCAATGCCTCTTTTGAGGGAAATATTGGGCTCTGCGGACCTCCATTGTCTAAACAATGTAGTTATCCAACTGAACCAAACATCATGACACATGCTTCCGAGAAGGAACCCATAGATGTTCTACTTTTTCTCTTCGCTAGGTTGGGATTTGGTGTCTGCTTTGGAATTACAATTTTAGTCATATGGGGAAGCAACAACAGCAAGCAGCAAACTTGAGAGGGAACCATGTTATAGAATGGCAGAATATTTTGTTAGTGACTCTTTGAGTCTTGATCACTCCAGTAACACTCAGAAGGACAAATATTAATAGTGATGCATGTATGAATGAAATAAAGAAGGACTACGATATCAGGGAATATAGTATGAGGGCTGTGGGCATTGTAATTTAGGCAACAAAGCAGACAACACCATATGCATGAAAAGATATATTTATGTTTGAGAGCTATCTGGTCTTGTTGTCTTACTGTTACATGTGCTGAAAATTTCTGCCACGTATTTTTATAAGGAATATAGTTTTCCCCAACTTGTATCAAAATAAAGCATGCAAGTGAAGTTATTAATTCATTTCCTTGTTTGCATAGTTTCTCAACTAGCCGCTCTCCTGCATTTATCAGAAACATCAGCATGACCATCCTCTTTCCCGTTTCGAAGGTATTAAGTATGGATGACATGGTCATTTTAAGTTTTTAACTCTTTTTTCTTAGTTCCATGTTCTCCTTAGTCGTTGTGACCTCCCAAAACTAATATGCCCCACATTTTTTTAATGAAGAGAGTACTACAACGAATAAAACATTTAATAGGCCAAGTAAAAAGATTTGATAAACCTTAAATCATATCCATTTGAGTTTCAAAACTAAGCATGTAAATACGTAATGTTTGTTCAAAAAACTATGCGATACTGGCATGGAAGTTAAGTGACATGTGCCCTTTATATTCTCACCTGTTTAGTTGATTATTGTTGAGAAATTTGATTTAGTGACATCCAAAGATAATAACTTGAAATATACCAGCCAACATCTCAAGTATAGTTTAGCATAATTCAAAGAATTCAACGTCTAGTATCAACTATGTCTGTCAAGTAGAGGGCCAGATGCTATCTTACACCAGTCTACACCTGTGTCGACTGACTATACTGCATCTCGCTCCCAGGCAATTTCCCCCCGCACACACGCAGTGAATGCTAGCTTCCACCACTGCAGGCTATTCCCACTGTCTGTCCTGATTCACAATGATTTATGTGGCTAGCTAGCGCCCCATGCCTCCCTGATCCCCTGAAACTGTCATGCAGCATGTCCCACACCTGATTTATCTGTTGCAGAAGAATCGATCTGTAACAGAACATGCTGCAGTGTTCTCTGCTTTGTAAGCTCGAAGCAGAGAACATCAACAAGCTGTAAGTGCCGAGGTCCCTTATTTTGCTTTGCTGTTGCAATTTTAGATTTACATGTATATAAGTGATGCCTAAAATGTTACTTTTCTGCTAGCTTCTGGGCGTTGTAAGATGAAAAGTTGAAAAAAGAAAGGGGAAAAGATTTACAGTTCTGGAGAGGGATGTCGTAGCAGCAGAACAACTTGGATAAAAACATGAACAAGCATCTTGGCGAACTTTCATGGCATCCTCTGTGCACGTCATCTGGGGGTGGTGGCGTGTGGAAGAGGTGACAGACATGCGCATTGCGTCTTGAGAGGATGTGCACCACAACAAGGGCAAATCCAATTTTACCCATCAACCGCTTTTTCCAGTCAAGTGAAAAAGAAAAACCATGAAAACTAGAAGCAGGAGGAGATTGGAATTGTAAATTTCTGAATGTTAGAATTTTAGATGGTATTTTTTTGTGAACATGGGATATTTTGATATCAGTAAACAAAATTTTCCTTTATTATTCTAAAAGATCAAATACTACAGTGATATTCTACCGGGATTTGTAAAAAATACCAGCCAAGACCTCTATAAGCTCATTTTCTACAGTGAAGCTTATGAACGTCTACAAAATTATGTTGTACCCCATCCAAACAATCCAAATGCGGTGTGGTGTCAATATCTGATGTCATTTTGGTGGAAGATCTAGGCTCAGATATTGTGCATGTGCTCAAATGTTTGGTGCAGAAGGCTCGATCCATTTCCTTGCCATACAGGCTACTGTCTCAGTTCATAGTATACCAAACCCATCAGATCACACCGCGACGCACGACGCAATCATCATATTGATCTTCTGAGGTAACGAACCAACTATACATTCATCTACAGTGTTGCAAATGTATGACAATTCCAGCCTTTCGGCTTAGCCATTTCGTCGAACAGTTGGTGGGCGAGATGAATCAGCATCACAAACTAGCTCTACGCTCGCTTAACTGGTCACAGGTTCTGGATTTTGGATGAAGTAGAGTTGAGTACTTACTGGAAGCTAACTGATTCGCAGACGAAGAAGATGAAAAAGAAAAAAAGAATCTCACGGCAGCAAGCAAAGGATGGAAGGAACAGGACAATGAATTGATTATTACCTGGATGAACGCAAGGTGGCCGGGTTAGTGATGGCGCACGGGAGACGATTCGTCGACGAGGAGAAGAGGAAAGAGGCGAGCCTCCGGCCCGCCGCCGCCGGGCGGCGGCGGCCGCATCTCGCCACAGCCTATTTTTAGATCCGACGGTATTAGATGGATTACAAGCGATGAGAATGGTATTTTTGGGGTTACGAGTAGAGTAAATTATATTGTTAGTCCCTAAATTTTGTAAGTCCGTGTCATTTAGGTTCTCGAACTCTGAATTTATCAAAATTTATCATTTCAATTTTAAATTTTCGAAACCTCTCCGAAATCCTACGTGACGCTCATGTGCTATACTACATGAACATTGAATTACTTCTTTTTTCTCTCTCCTCCTCCTTCTCTTCTTCCTTTCGGTTCGCGTGGAAAAAAAAAAGAGAAGGGAAACGTTTAAGGGAAGGACAAAAGAAAAATATTTTTTTAGGACCGCAATATACATGTAGCATGTCTTATAAGTACCACGTACAATTCTAAAGGGATTGTGGCAACTTGGAACCGGAATGACACATCATTTTAACAAGTTTGAGGATTAGATCAAGTTTAAGGACCGGAAATGCACTTTACTCTTAAAATTATGTTTGCTACTTCCGCTATATTCCAAAATATAATATAAAGGCTTCTAGCATTTAAATCTTATACTAAAATACAAATATTTTTAACACTGTTCATATATATTATTTATCACATCCATCATCTCCCATTTAAAATTTTTTACATCTTACCCGCATCTACCTTTTACTCCATCCATCATTTATTTATTGAAGGATACTAGACTCTTTTCTATTCTCAATCCTATTCCCTATTTTTAAAAATAAACCTAGAAAGAGTGAAGGGAATTTTGAGCCGGGCACTTCTAGCTTGCGGCCAAACCTCGTTGTCTTACATCGTTAATATCGTTAATATGTATCTATTTTAAAATATAATAACTTTTAGTCTTTAGAATTTATCTAAAAAATAACAATTTTTTCATCCATATTTTTTCCAACTAATCACAACCCTTCACCATTCAACTCTCTTATCTTTTTCTTAACTAGGGTTGGGAAGCCCCCATTTCCATTATCAGAAATGAAGCAGTTACATTCAATTTTCTTATCTACCTCTTACTTCTCATCTAATCATAACATTCTTCCATTTAATTATAGCTACTTCCTTAATAAACATATCTAACTCAAAAAATTCTTATATTCTATAACATAGATAATATATGCCTTAA
>CM020185.1:3618059-3636617 GCA_009805545.1 Oryza longistaminata | reverse complement strand
TTTTATGGGACGGAAGGAGTATGTCCGTACTGGTCATATATTTAATTTAAAGAAAACATAGGACATTCTCTTCTCTACCCCTCTCTCTTCAGCTCCATAAAAGAAATATGTATGCAAATTATGCAGTCGAGAAAAAAAGTTCGTCACCCTGCGTCCGTACAATTATATAAAGACAACGAATGTCTTAATGAGATTGCTTTCCTTTATTGTGTACCTTCTAGATAAACTTATCTCTTTTATGGCCTTCTGATGCACTTGATTTGTCAATTCAACATGGAGACAATTAATCCAAAAACGGATCAACACGATGTGATGTGTGGCAATGCCCATGTTGAGTGTGGGAGGCAAGTACGTTGACTGTTTAGCATCTAGCTAGACGTCCGTGTGTACTTAACTCGTGCAAATTAAGCCCCACTGTATATGAGTTGTTGTTGCTTTGTTGGGACCACATTTCATACACATGACTAATTAGTGCTATAAATCTACATTTGCATTAACGTTATTAGACGGCTGTTTTGTTTTTAAGTTGTGCTTGCTCTCTAATTATTTGAAAACAAAAATGGAACGCTCTACATTTTATTTGACAGAAAAAAAATCCCTAGAACTTTTTAAATGTCAAATTGTCGAAATACTCTAAGATCCATATAATGCTATGGTGTTTCCACCTTGCTCTTTACCCCTGCACGAATAACTCCGGCACGACGAATAAAATGTAGGGTTTAATTAACTTTGAAATCCTAATTAAACACTAGCTGAAGGAGAATGAGCTACGGTCATTGGAGCACGAATCTCGAATTAAATCCCAATGTTAGAAAATTTTAAGACTTGGGTACAAATTTTCTAACGAATGACATTTAGCAAATTTTTTTTAAAAAAATCACCAATCGTGAGCTAATTAGTCGCGAGTAGATTGCAACATATATATGCCATATCATGTCCGCGTCATCCGTATGGGGGAAGAGCTAGCATTCTGGAGTTTGGTTTCTCATGAAGCTTTCTCGCCGATCGTTTCTAAGCAAACATGCATAATGTACAAATTGTACATCATATGAACCCATGCGTGCGCTCCAAAAATTCAAAAAGACCATATACACGAAAGCGAGACTTCAGATAAATAACGTACGCGGCATTCCCTCGTCCAGCAAGTGCACAGTGCTACAGTGGGCTAGCAATCAGGACACTTGGATTCCAACAAAAGGATAAGCCGGCCGGCGACCGATCGATGAATGTATCAAGTTTGTCACCCAGTGCATCAAGTGAATGTATCCCGGGTTTACATTATCGGTTGACCACTAAATTTCGAGTCCTATCGGTATTACGGTTGTTGATAAATTTTGACTGAATTTTGACCAAATCTATTGTTTAACCTTCGAAATTCCAATCAAAACTTAATTCCGAACCGGGTCGAAACATCAAAATTTCACAGAATTCGATCGGTTTTCATCGGAATTGTGAGCCCTGAATGTATCATAATACTAAGAAGATCGATTTTTGCCTCAAGAGGGAATGCCCCGTCATTTCTGATAGGTCTCCTAAAGTAGTTATGATTTTCTTTAAAAAATAACAAAATTGATAAAGATGAAATATATCATTCTATAAACACATAGGATTAAATTTAACTTCTACCATTTGCAAAAATTAAAATAAACTCTATACTAGTATATGTATATTCAGTATATGTATATTTACAGTTAAATTTGTTATATTTATCGCAATTTATAAAAGTTGATTTTTTTATTCTAACGAGAGAGCTTGTATTATTGATAGAAATAGGTTTTTACATTCATGGTTTATTATAAAAGTTGGATTAAACAGCCCTGTTCGAATCCTCTAAAGATGAAGATTAAAAGCAGGCACACAAAACAAAGATAGGTGTACACGTACGCAGTCCCCCGTTGTATATATAACAACAGTGTAACTTCGCCTCGGTTTAGTTGCCTACTGTTAAGTTAGTGTACTTAAGCATAATAGGAGAGAGTTTGGCTAAGTAGCTATCGTTGGATTTGTGTGTATATATCGACTATCAAGGGGCTAATAACGCCTATTTTGTTCAATGTATCGTGCTTACGACTTCTTAGAGAGAGATGTGAGGCTTATGCTCAGGACAGTAGACCACTGTCTTCTTTCAAGCTAGGCTCTTAATCCTCTCTGCGATGCCTATGAAGGTACTGTAGCAAACTAGCAATAGTAGAACTGAAGCGTCAAGTCTTATAACCGTTCAATTAAAAAATGGATGGCTGCGAGATCCAGTAGAGTCTTAACTACGATTGCACGTTAGAGATAGCACACAATCGTAGCCATCTATTTTTCAATGAACAATTAAGATCTGATGCTACAATACGTCTACGTGTGAACAGTATTATACATAGAATTAGTTTAGACCCTTGAATTTGCATCGAACAGTCTTAAGTACTACCCCGAATCCAAATCCCTGGATCCAGTCATAGTTAGGCTACTAATCCAATGTTTTCATCACAATAGAAATCACAGTTTGTTGATTTGTCTCCTTGAAGTTAGTACCATGTACCATGAAGAAACCACGAAGCTTGAAACATTGGTGGCGGTCTGTCAATTCCATCTTCGAAATAACTGATCTGAAACAACCTAACTTATTCGCGTGGTTAATTCGTATCCATCCTTTCGGTTTGGCTACTAATGTCCACCGATGACAAGACCAACACCCCCCTGCTCGAAGCCTCGAACTCATCCCGTCCATTACCGACCTTTGGTGCCATCCACTTTCAACATGGTAACATGTGCTCGTGACATTCAACCTGTAATATCCTTTTTTGTAGATATTTTCACGGAACCAGATTTGGACTCTTGGAGAGAGAGTTGGGGAAAAAGATGAATTGGATTCGTTTACTAGGTGTGTGTGTGTGTCTGAACTGCAGATGAGAAGTGGTGTTAATGGATGAGAATAATCTGTGTATCTGTGCTGCTATTTATATGTGTCAGGTGTGTGTAATTAATTAGCTGGATTGAAGAAGCTAGCATCAGTGTGTCCATCAATCGGATGAATATGTGTGTTTCTTGGACAAGGGTTCAAGAAAGGAATTGAAGGGAGCAAAGCTAAGGAAATGTAAAGATCTAGGAATGATAGTGCAGAGTATACAACAGATTAATAAATAATTGATGGTCATGTTCTATGTAATCAAGTTGAATAATTGATAGTACTAGCAACTAGTAGTATAATAGTTGAAATGATCTGACGTTGCAAGGGGTGGCCACTATCACACGGTTTTGGTGGATAAAAGATTCATGATCAACTTCTTCTCCAAGGGTCAGACTACAACAGCTGAACTTCAGGAATTTTTATATACTTTTTGCAATATCCCCAACCACCCACCGAGCAAGGCTTGTCCTTGTCCGGTCGATTAAATTGTGCCCTTCTATTTTTCTTGTGCCTTTCTTGCTAGCAATAGAGTGATTAATCTGTTAATCTAGGAGACTTTCTCAGTTAATTAATTGTGTTGAAATATAGTGAGGTGGGCTTATTGCTCAGTTAATTAGTTTGGTTTTTTTAACCTGTCTACTACCATTCGATGAGTTTGATCACAATTGGCTGCCAATTCATACACCCAACAATCCAACACACAATTAGCCAATTGTGTCATTTTTTTCAATATTATCTCTATCTTTTGTACTGTTTGTTCATCTTTATCGGTTTGCATTATAAGCAGTCTATCCTGACCGTAAAAGTGTAATTCGTTTGTAGATTTATCTAGAAATTTTCCATTCCGATCACAAAACAGGAGTTTACCCTGAATTGGTCTAAATTTGTTCCGCTAGCTAGTTTCAATCTCAATTATTATATATCTTAGTTATAAGTTTCTCAAGATCGAGATGGCTGACGACTCTAGTTCACAACGCAAAGCTCTAGGTAAAAATAAAAAAACCGTCAAACAAAGGTACTTATTTTTTAACAACAGAGATGTATATATATTATCTTATTTTGTCAATACACACAACAGGATAACGAGTACAGAGCTAAACAAGCACAATTAACCGGCACAGCAACGGAATCAAGCAGCTAATTACAATAATAGCTGAACTCAAACTGAACTTAATTAATAATCAACTCAAATTAATCCTATTCATCATCGTCATCCTCCTCCTCCCTAGCAACACTAGCAGCTGCCTTCTCCTTGGTGCTGCCCTTCTTGGCCTTGGGATTCGTCGTCGTCGTCGCCCTCTTGCTCTCCTTGTATCGCTCTTCCCCTGCAGCCTCGCCGTCGCCGTCGACCAGCTGGTCGTCGTCGTCGTGGCGACGGCGACAGCGGCGGTGGCGGCGGCGCATGGGGCAGCAGCTGTCGCCGTCGCGGCGGAGGCTGGTGAGCGCGGCGCCGAAGCCGGTGCCGGCCAAGAAGGCGAAGCCGTACTTGTAGAACGCCATGGATGATCTGATCTTGATCGCACACGGCTAGCTCTACGGCAGCTAGCTAGTTGTTAATTAGTGAAATTTGTCTGATGAAATCAGCTTGATGATTTGCACTGTAAGTGATGGAGTTCTTGTGAATTGTTGATGATGAATCGATCGGTTAGATCGAGCTGGATCAGGATGGGTGTGTGTGTGTATATATAGCCATGTTACTGATTGGTTTGGTCTCCTCCTAGTACCATTTGATTTGTTGTTTTGTGTGTGTGATTAATGCAGTGAGCTAGCTAGCGTGTCAATGGCGTCGTCTCTTTCTTGGTCCCTTGTCCAAGGCAAAGCTTAATTAATTACTCGCTCCGTTTTCTAATAGTTACCGTTGTTACTTTTGAACGACCATTCGTCTTATTTAAATTTTTTATATAAATATATAAGGTATAAATCATGCTCAAAATACTTTTAGACATAAAATAACTTAAAAGATAAATTATAATTAGACAATTTTTTAATAAAATAAATCATTAAACGTGTGATAAAAGTTAACGGTGTTACCTATTATAAAACGGACGAGGGAGTAACACATTTTTGCACAACCAAAGCCGGACGAGAACGAGTGTTGTTGCTACCAGCTGACGTCATGAGAACGACAAATTAAAATTCGATTACCGTGTGCTAGGGCCCTGTGTGCTAGCACACATGTTCAATCCTAAGGGCCGGATACAACGACTGTTTTGGATATGCTCGTACGCATTCATGAAATATGCTGCTCCCTCTTTACATTTAGGGCTTTTTTTCATGGGACTAATCCACTAGTCCTTCCATATATTCTAGTTTTTTTAGTCTCTAAGAATCTAATCTAAATATAGGTGACTAAAAGGGACTAAAAGTGTATATTGGGACTAAAATCCATTAATCCCTCTTTACTTATAAGATCTAAAGCGGCAGCCTTTCTCTTCTCTCTCCCTCAGTCCACATGACTTTAGTCTTTTTAGTCCCTGGATTCAAATGGGGACTAAAGTTTTTAGTCCAAGGACTAAAGTTTACAGGGACTAAATAATCCAAACGGGACCTTAATTTATGTATGATGATGTTTAGTTCATTTAAAGAGAGTATATATGCTCTTTGGTCATAGATATTTAATGTTAGGATAAAGTTTTATTAAACTTGTGAAAGATTGATCTCTAATTTTATATTAGAATAAATTTTGAAATTCCAATAAATTTATGATATAACTTTCCGAGCCAAATCTCAACATGTCCATAAAAAGAATTTAAGCATCTAATGCATCAAAGTTTAAAAGGTTGACAGAATCTTTCTCTATGCGTCAAATATTTATAACTAAAAAGAGTATTAGCGCTTTCTAACCAGACTTTGCTTAATGGTTGAACCTTTTCCAGTTGGTTAATTTGAATTTATATATACGGATCTATATTTCAAAGTGATTTCAAATAAAGGATTGGCTACTATTAAAAAAAAGAGGAGACCCCTCCAAAGTCCAAACATTTTTTAAAAAGAAATTGTGAGCGTCCACCCTTGACCCTACCTTGAACCCTAAACCTTAAATTGTTGAGTCGCTGTCGGTTGCCTTAGTTCATTAGAGGCACTGAAGCTAGAGGAGAAGGAGCTCTCGCACGAATTGTGAAGCATTCCCTAATGTAAGAAAACTAGTACAAGATTATAGCTAGCCTCCACTCTTTTTTTTTTTTGTTAAATGTGATGTAGGATTCGTAAATGATGTTTGGTGGTGTTAATTGACCTAGAATCAACAAGAAATAATCGTAAGGTTATAGTGATTTTTTTAAAAGAAAAAAAAAGTCTAAGGAAGATTTTAAGGACGGTAACAACTAAGTTTTGATTTTTGTTTTGAGAGGAGGGTTAAATTTGGGCTTGTTAACAGGGTCCTTTCCTAACTAGTCAGGTTCAGCATCAAGGGCTTGGTGGCACGAAAATGAGTGATAACATGAAGGGCGTTTCAATTAGGTTTTAGCCTGCAGCGACATTAAAAGGACATGAACAGAGCGTGTTTCCTATCTGAGATAAGAAGATTGTCGTTAGGCACGAAAGGTTAATTGTTTACACCCAACGGTTGCTAATACTTAATAAAATAATATATTTTACATGAAGTTGGCCATGGTCAATAATGAAATATATCCATGTGAATATTAAAGGGCTATCGTACGTCTTCATTTTCTCATAGATAATGAGATAACGCATCTTATGCTTTAACAGAATTAGTAAGCGCTTTGCTGCTCACATAGGATATCTTTATTTATTTTTATTTTTTTTATATATCAAAAGTTAAATGTTAGATGTTTTGACAAAGCTTTTTCCGTACAGTAGTACGATTTTGAGTCCAGAATTTCAACCATATTAAGAAAATAAAAAAGAAAGGTCCGATTCATCGCATGATTGGATAAAAAAAAAAGCCCTCAAGATCGCTTTCTTTCATAGCTAATACGAGTAGAAAGGAGAGGATGTTCGAGGATTGTTTTGGTGCTATTGATTAAATAGCGGGCTAATGGGCTTGGTGTTGACAGAGTAGGAGATGGGGTATGGGCGAGTGCGGTCTTAGTGTGAGCTATGAAAGGACGACAACTGTAGCGAGGGCTGGCACCTCAACGAAGGAGGGAAAAAACGAGCTTGTGCGGCTGGTCCACTGGGCTTAAGAGGCCCACGGAGAGGTAGGATACGGGATGGTGTGGCCAAGATAAAGAGGAGGGCAAACTAGAATTGTCTAGCTGCCTTGGTAGTAAATAGAGATGCAGGCAGGTTTTGTTTCGATTCTATGATTTGTTTTTAAAATTCTTTGATTATTTGGAAGATTTAGTGGGCATTGACGTTAAGGATTATCGCGGTGATTGTGATGGATTAATGAAATGTGGAGTGGTAATGAGGCGGGGGGATTAACGTTATGATAATTATTTTATTGTGATTTTTTTAATACTAGTAAAGCATATTATCCCTATTATTATATATAGGTTTTTACATAGCTTATTATAAGATTGTTGTTGCCCATAATTTATCGTACATGTCCCGCAAGTGATTTTTGAAAGTGCCGTTCTGCGTATATAGCGCTGTTGTTCAGATTTTTAATCGATTCACTCCAGTGTATGTGTGCGTTTTTTGCTGTATGATTCTCTTGTAGCTCATGATTTCGCTATCCTTCTAGATTGTTCAGGCCATGTACGTTTTCGCGCGCCAAAAAAAGCCCATGTGAACGTCAAGGTGCATAACACTCAGATCACTCCGGTAATTGAGTAAGGTCAAGAACACCTCATAGTATATATGTTTCTACTAATTTATATAATATATCTTACACTTGGCAAGTAATAAAGATGTCTACTTTTTCTTTGCGTGAGAACTTTTTTTCGTCTAGTATGGGTCCGGTCCTCGCCTCTCGCGCATGTGTGGGTGCGTTTTTGGAGAAACTGACTTATATAACTAAAATTAGGTTTGCTTGCGCATGCGTATATGCGATGTTGGTTTTGCTTTTTATTCTGTTGGAAACAGAAAGAGGAGTAAAGACAAGGATGCACAAACCCCTGGCTTTAATTTCGGGATTGATCCGAGAGGTGTGGCTGAATATTTACTGAGGAGTAGATTCAGGCGTCGTCGAGGCAGATGCGGCAATATGAGCGAGGTAGGAGACGACCTGTAGACACTAGCCCACTGTGCCACACGTCGACAGTGAAAGATAGGAGCTAGGGAGGCTAATTAAGCTTGTGTTGCTTGGCTGGCCTGGATGCTGTACTTGCGGGCCGGTGGGAGCGGAGATGAAGGGAGCAAAGTAGGCTGGCTAGGCACGGCTAATGTAGCGTAGAGAAAGGGGGTTTTTATTTAGATTTTTTTTAATAAAGTGCTGAAATGATGTTTGTATTATTAAAAATTAAGATGCGGGTTCTGATAGTTAGCGAGAAATTCTTAGAAGAGTGTGAATGTAATTGTGGAGAACTTACATGAAAAAAATAATAAATCGCAGGCGCATAGTATTTATTCTTACACGATTAGTTTACTCTTTCAGATTAATTAATACCGTACATACATGTAAGAAAATTATGCAACTTATTCCAGGAATTTGTATTTAAGTTTATATGTAATAATGTAAATCACTTGCTGCACATTTGCTGCTTAATTTTCTGGCATTCTTTCTCCCGGTTGCTAACGCAGCGGCATTTTTTTAGGTAATTGTATAAAATTAAAGATTTCATGAAAGAAAACACACTATACATTTCACTTGCCTCAAATTACTATGTATACTCAAATTATTTTTTGGTGTATCCGAGATAATGTGTTCTCTAGCAAATTATAATACTGGGTCAAACTAATGCAACATATTTTTTTTCATCTAGGCCAAAAGTTGGTACTAGTTTGTGTAGTTGTGAGATTGCAAATATAGATAGGAGTAGTATTATATTATTAATCTTGCTTGTCTTTTGAATACACAAGCTAGTAATTAGACAGCTGGCATAATTGATTGGTTATGTTAAGACTACAGAGTCCTGAAATCGACTACACATCTATGTCGAATCTCCTAACGGTCAAATTTCCAAATCCCAACCACGCCTCGGATCAAAATAAGCAGAAAAGAAAAACCTCAAAAATACTCGTTGTAGAAAAGAAAGTCCGGAGGACTCGAGGGAAAGAGAGTAGAAGAAGCGAGAGATCGAGCGCTGCTCTGTTGAATGGTCTGTCTCCTCTCTTTCCTCTCCACTTCCTCCCTCTCTGCCCGCCAAGCCGCAACACCGCCTGCTCTTCGCCCGCGCTCCGGCGGTTCGCGTCGACGGCGGCGCTGTACGCGACGACCGAACATTACGCGCATGGTAGCATGAGTGGAGAAGTGTTCTTGGTATAAATTAATTTTAGATTGGATTCTTGATTTTGATTATCTTCGTGTAGCGTGTGATGAGCACGTGTTGAGGTGCCCTACCCGGAGTACAAATGCGGGCGCGGACGGAGGAGCAGGAGGGGATCGCCGGGCCAGGCGCCGCTGCGGACGGCACGGGGCTGAGCCCGGCGTGGGAGGGCGCGGGGGGAGCGAGGAGAGGAGAAGGCGCGGAGCGAAGCGGAGCTGTTAGCGCGAATGAGCCGTTCCCGGCGGCGGCGGACGTCGGCGGGAAAGATGATGACGATTCCGGCGGCGGCGATGGCGCGGCGGACGACGCCGGCGTCGACTACGCGCCGCCCAAGACGCATCCTCCGTCTCACAACTAAAACTTAGTCGATCGATCGTCTCTTGATACGAAGAAGAAGCTAGACGTACGACGACGAATTCGAAGATCGATGCATGAGGACGATAAGTTCCATGCATGTCGTAAAGTATATATTCGATCGTGTCTCAATTAATTAGCTAGCTTTATGTCCTAAATCCTAATCTATTTTTTTTCTTTCTAGTTAGTTCTCTCTTTGTTCTTTTCTTTCTTCATGAAATATTTTGCAAGAGTTGTCGTAAACAATCTCTCTCTCTCTCTCTCTCTCTCTCTCTGTGTGTTTAATTTGTTGATCGTACGTGTTGTGTTCTTCATTGTGTGGAGTCCTATACTCCATGAGAAATAATGAATTTTGGCAAACCTTAGGAAGAATGAAAGCAAAAAGGAAAAAAAATATATAGATTTTTCTCCTACATAATCATTCTATCCCAAAACAAATTAACTTATGACTGTTTGTGTGCCGATAGGTTAACTTATTTTGGGACGGAGAAGTAACTAAGGCCGTGTTTAGTTCCAAAGTTTTTTTTCAAACTTCCAACTTTTCTACACACGCAAACTTCCAATT
Organism: Oryza longistaminata; assembly: GCA_009805545.1. NCBI lineage: Eukaryota > Viridiplantae > Streptophyta > Magnoliopsida > Poales > Poaceae > Oryza > Oryza longistaminata. Next base: position 3,626,470 of record CM020185.1, on the reverse strand, counting down.
TTTCCGTCACATCGTTCCAATTTCAACCAAACTTCCAATTTTAGTGTGAACTAAACACAGTCGAAGTAGTAATTGGGAAATTGGAAAAAGTGTTTTTCTAAATACAACTAGGATGGGGATGATACTAATCTTGCAGGTCTCATGGATGGATATGAAGTTGATGAATTGACTGAAGTTGATGATGATTGGCCATGAAAGGGGCTAGCTAGCTGGAGTAGTAGGATCCAGGAGCTAAGCCAAGCTAAGCTAGGGTTTTGAAAACTAGAAGCCTTGGGAATGTTGGAGAAGACAAGCATAGCTAACCTAAGCTAGTTTTACCCCCTTCGTTGCGACATGCGTGTTTGAATGAGCTATATAACCCTCTGGTTAGAGCAGGTACAATAGCAGGCTATAAGCCAGTTGCAAATATATTTTAAGGAGATAAATCAGGAGAGAGAAGAACAGCGGGCTACAGATTTGTAGCCAGCTGTAGCACGGACTCCAAGACGCAGTGTGTCTATGACAGGTGGGACTAGGTATTAATAGTGTAGGTTGTAACTATTGTATGAATGAGCTATTAGATTGGCTATATATAAATTGGAGCCAGTAGTTGGCTATACTATTAAACTTGCTCTTAGTGGTTACAATGCATTCAGAGATGCATGGCAAGTTAAAGACGTTGCAGACTTCCATGGACTAGCTAGCTATAGCTAGTATAGTAGCTTCATTCCAATTTTCCAATTCACCATTAAGTATATTCGTAGTTATCTCCACTAGTAATTTTTTTCACTAATTACTGTGAAATAGAGAGGTGTAAGCTAATGTGAAAGAAAACAAGCAATGTTGTGGTTTTATATAACACTGGTGGAGAGATGGTTTGTAGTCCCGGTTGGCAACCCCTTTGTAGTCCCGGATTTCCAACCGGGACTACGAATCCCGGTTGGTGTTACCAACCGGGACTAAAGATAGCAGCACAGTCCCGGTTGGTCACCATTTTTTTTCTTTTTTTTTATTTTCATTGTTTCTTTCCAAATAGTTGCTGCTTCCCAAATCTCCCCAAATATCCCAAAATCAAAGTATCATCCCCAAATCAATGAATCATTCACATCACAAATTCTCAAAAAACTACAACTCAAATTCTTAAAGAAATACATCACAGATCCAAACATCAAATACATCACACATCATATACATCACAGATCCAAACATCACAGATCCAATGAATCACAAGTTCTTAGATCCAAATGTATCAAAAATTTGGGAAAAAAAAAAGAAAATTGTGCTTCCGCAGAGGAGAGGGCGCCGCCGGCCGCCAGCTCCCGCCATCGCCGCGCTACCTGCCGCTGCGGCCCGAGGCCGCGCTCCCTGCCGCCGCGGCCCGCGCTCCCTGCTACCCACGGCCCGCCGCCCCGGGCACGCTTTGGTAGAGGAGGAGGAGAAGAGGGAAGGAGAAAGGGGAGAAGAGAAGACTCTGTGGCATAATGCCAGATCCGATCTGAGGTGTTGTTTATGAGAGCTAGGGAGTAGAGAGAGAGAGGGGAAGGGGATGGAACGATAAGATCGAGACTCTGTGCCGCGCGCGGGTGGTTTTATTTTTGGTCCCGGTTGGTATAAACAACCGGGACTAAAAATAGATTTTTAGTCCCGGTTGTTTATACCAACCGGGACTAAAGATAATTAGGGCCTGAATTCGACCCGGTGACTTTTTGAACCGGGACTAAAGATACCAACCGGGACTAAAGATCAACATTTTTTTAACCGGGACTTAAAAATCGTTTTTAGTCCCGGTTTTTAATGGAACCGGGACTATTGTGGAATTTGGTGGACCGACCAAAGATGGTTTTTCCACCAGTGTAAGCAATTCCAATTAAAACTCTTGTTTGTGAAGGCATTTTTCTGAAGAATGTGGTGTTTACTTTATTTTTTTTCCCTAAACTAACTTACATACTATCAATATATATATTCAGCTTTCTTTAATTTCCTTGGAAACGAAAAGAAAAATTAAGGTGAGTTGCAGAGTTAGCAATGCATGCTCTGATGAGAAAATCTCAGGCGCTTTGATGTGCAGCAAACCTGAGAGGTTTAGCCAAGCTGATAACTTTCCTTTAGTCATGACTCATGACTGAGGTAGCTAGGAGTGCTTGTAATCTTCAACGGTTTTCTTGCACATGTAAGAGCTTCGATCAGCTTCAGACTGCAGTTCCCCCCCTGTCCCTGCACTTTTACTTGTACTTGATCATAGAAGAAAAAAAGCAGAGTGGTTATTTTGTACTATGTCGTTATATCAGGACATAGTAATTAACTCTCGGCGAGAGTAATTATTTCGAGTTCTTTTTTGGTTAACTGTGTTTAGGCGTTGATAAGTAAAAGAAAATACTGACAGTACGTAGGAAATAAATTGCAATGTGGTTTCTCAATTAGAAGGTTCTATTAGCCAGAAGGGTTAAGAAGCTTTCCTCTCCAGCTTTCCTTGTCGTGTTTAAGGAAAACAAGGAAAACTCAGGAAGCTTACATTTGCGGATACACGGCAAACTGATTTTATCACAGTTATATACACTATCTCCGTCGAAAAAAAAAGAACAATTTCAGCTATCATCTAAACATGATAATTCTTGCTATGCACATAGACATGCATACCACTTTCTTTTACAAAGGTAATATATATAACACATCCTATCTAGAAGACTAAAACAATATATAAGGCATGCTGTGAACCATGCAAAAACCTCTCACGGGCTGCATATTAGTAAAACGGTTATAATCATACAATTGAGACAATTTTAGACATGTAGTTTGCATTACATGTTTAGTAGTTTATCTCCTTCTTCCTCCCATCTCATGCGCACAGTAACCTTTCGCATCTCTCTCAATCACAACCCATTGCCACCCCTCAACCATGGCATCATCCTTTCCCTATTAGCATTGGCTTCATCTCTTTCACGCCGATCTTACCACCCACCTTCCCTTGTCATCTATTGCCTCAATGACCTTAGTCTCTTGTCTATAGATGACCCTCTCTTAGGGATATGGTGCCATGGTGGATAGGTTTCTGATGGCCTCAACCAGCTCAATCTTACTGTCACTACATCTTCATCAATTTTATCTCTCTTAATCCATCCAATCCACGATCCTGCTAGACCCAACGTTTCTATAAACTTTGGCCCACTAGATCCATACGAGTTGCAGTTAACGACACAATGATGAGGTTTACGTAAAACTTGAACTCATCAACCTTGCACATATACAACCTATAGTCATCACAAACAACTCTAGCCACCGGAACTAGATGAGTCATGGTTGAGGACGTGAGCACCATGGTAACATTGTATTGGTGTTATCTCTACAGCCATAGATCGAACTAATGTTCAGTCCGTGTCATGCTGCCTCACCTTTGTTAGTAAGGTTAACAAATATGTTTGTCTTGGGCTTTCTTCTCCCTCAATTTCGTTTGAATCGATAAAATAAAAACTGTATTGCTGTCCAATATTTGTATAGGGTAACATTAATTATACCCTCATGGGTAATGCCACTATATAAAGTATATGCTGTAGAGCACCTATTTTTTAAGATAATAAAAATGGATTATATCTCTGGCCTCTGCCTCATTGCCAACAAGTTTCAGAATAAAAAAAAGGGAAAGAAATGCAAATGTACAACATCTCTCTTTTTTTTAAACACCTCTTTGTTTCCTTCGTTGAAAGAAAAAAAAAGATGTGTCTTGTTGGAAGAAAAATGCAAATGTTAAGACACAGCACTGCACAAAAAGACAAAACGGTCCTTCCGCATTGACCGTACCAGACCCACACAAGCTCCTCGTGATCTCTGATCTCCACCGTTCACTCCCCATCCAACGGCCGAAACCCAAACTCACCCCACCGTAGTCGGTTTCCCCACCTTCCGTGCACCGAGTTCACCAACACCCTACTCCCCAACTCCCCGTACACCGCGCCCACGGGTCCACGCGCCCCGCGCACCGGCTCACGATAGCGCACCCGGCGCACGATATGTCTATAAATACGCCCCTACCCCCCTTCCCCTTCCGGAACCGGATCCTCTAACGTAATTCATTCTACGTCAGAGGGACGTTCAACCACGGATCGTCGTTCCTTGCGCATCCGACGGCAACCACCGTTTCAGTCCGTCCCCGCCTCAGACCCCACAAGCGCGATGTCTCTGCTTGCTCTCCGGCCCATTCGTTGATAGCGGCAGCGGCGCCGCGCCGGCCGGCCACCCGGAAGCTCAGGCAGCCGTGCGCTGCCGCCGGTGGGGAGGTCGGGCTGGAACGCAGTGCTACCGCCGTCCGCCGGCGAGGTCGAGGGCGAGGACTCCGCACCGCCTCGGTGTCTGCTGTTGGTCCCATCGCCCAGCAACTGCTGTTTCTCGGAACCATCGCCGGCGAGGTTGGATTGGAATCGATCTGTAGTCTATCGAACTTGCATCATCAGGTTGCCTTTTCTCATGGAAGAGGCAGCTGGTTGAAATTCTTGCTAAGGCATTCGTGCTGTCATTAGCTTGTCCCAGAAACTACCAAGTAACCTGAAGAAATAAAATCAGAGCTGCAACCAGAACTTTGCCAACAGATTCATATAGAATGCGGCATAGCAAGTCTGCAATTGCAATAAAAAATTACCAAAAAAGATGGTTTTTCTCCTTGAAGAAGAGATCAATCGAGTGCAGATGTTAACCAAGGAAAGAAATCTCATGGCACGAACTGAAGAGAAGATGAGTAATTTTTCTGTTCTTTTTGTGGGGTTGAGTTTGGGTGGATGGGTGAACTTGCTAGCTTAAGATTGCTGTTGGGCGAGTTTGGTATCACAAGTTCCAATTGAACATTACAAGGAGCTCGAAATGTTTGAAATTCGGATCAGTCTTTGGTTGAGTCGGTACTTGGATGTTTCAAGGGGAATGAGGTTATCACTTGTAGCGTATGAACAACCACGTGTAACTTAAAATTTTGTGCACTACAATTACAAGGAAACGGTGTTCTGTTTTTGTTGTAACTTGTAATATAAGGTGTATAGTGACGCAATTAGGATGGAACTTGCTAGCAGTGTACTTATAATGCAAGCAATCGGTGGAACATGTACTGTTGTCATAAGTTGTGAGGCATCGAATTGAATTTGTACTTTGCAGAGTCATTGTTGTGCGGTGCCGTGTACCTGTTGAGTTGGGAAGCTCTGATCTTTACAATGAAGTTTAAATTTTTCAGTACGCCTGAGGTTTAGTTATTGTGTTGATAGTAACATGGACTAGATGGATGTGATAGTATTGAGTCATCAGGTTTAATGGTTCTGCTTCGGCAATGTGATAAGGAGAGAAAGGAATGCAAATGTACAACATCTCTCTCTTTTTAAACACCTCTTTGTTTCCTTCGTTGAAAGGAAAAAAAAAAGATGTGTCCTGTTGGAAGAAAAATGCAAATGTCAAGACACAGCACTGCACAAAAAGACAAAACGGTCCTTCCGCATTGACCGTACTGAACCCACACAAGCTCCTCCTGATCTCTGATCTCCACCGTCCACTCCCCATCCAACGGCCGAAACCCAAACTCACCCCACCGTAGTCGGTTTCCCCCACCTTCCGTGCACCGAGTTCACCAACACCCTTCTCCCCAACTCCCCGTACACCGCGCCCACGGGTGAACCTATTTTACCTAGATACGGGAATACAGACACGGATACGCAACACGGTGACACGGGGATACGGCATTTTCCAAAATATGAGGATACGGGGATACATTAATATATGTATAAATAAAAATAAAAATACAGAAAATTAGTAAAATGAACAGGGCAATAATGCATTGTAAAAAAGTGCTAGACCACAAATAATGCATAGACCATAATAAATTAATAGTTCAACGGTACATCCAAACATCTCAATGCCTGCATCTAAACCATACATTCCCAGATTCCCTGTTTTCTCCTTGAACTCAACATACCTCACACGGGCAGCATTCAAGAGGTTGCTTGCCCTTGCTGGACCACTAGTTCCTCTTGATAAATCAGCAGCAGAATTAGGAGTCTAGATTCATTAACATCAATATGAATGAATCAATATGTCTAGATTCATCAACATCAATATGAATGTGAAAAATGCTAGAATGACTTATATTGTGAAACGGAGGAAGTATTTACCATGAGGAATATAGGCAAGTGGACACATGTTCTGTTCTGTCTATTGATATAATGTTGGAAGGAAGCATTTTGTGTTGAGGGATGCTGATCTCACAATCCCAACTAAAGAAAAATTCTCGCATGCAGCCTTAATTTCTTTGGATTGAGAGAAAGACATAAGTATATAATACCATAATGATATCATAATCCCGATTAAAGAAATTTATTTTTTAAGTCCAGACTTAATTTACTTGGACAGAGAGAACAGAGTTAAGGACTGCTGTTAATATGTCTGATGTCTGATGAACACATTAGAAGGTCACAGTCGTAAGAAATATACAAGATATAAAGCTGCAACTGCAGAATAGGATGCAGTAGCAAATAATACAAGAGGATAAATTAGAAAGAATGAATTGAAGTGATCTATAGGATACGTATCGTTTGCATTATCAGCGACTGGTGGCTTGTAGCGAGCATTTACACTATGCAGCATTGATGTGTCATTCAGCGCATTAGCATTGGCATTTCTCTCCTTCTGGGTGTATTTTTCTCTGTTAACTTCAAAACTTTTGGGAGCACTACCTGTTTAACAAAAGCTTTCTTATGTTTGACTAGCATGATGATATATCAACAGGATAATTCTATAATCAGAGAGAAATGAAGTTCTCCAGCCACCAGTTAGTTTGATCACACACAGTCATATGGCGTACAGTCCAATTATGGCCTTCCGAAAGTAGCCAATATGCACTGTACAGGCCCTTTGGTCCTGCGTTGAGTACCACACAGAAAGCCCTGCCTGGTGTGTGATCATACCAATAGTTGACAGGATCCATTTATCAGAAATACACACCTGATAGCTCCGACCATATTTTAGTATGGTTTGAGACATTTTCAGGGACTGGTGGTGGTGTAGCAGCAACCCTTGGTTCTTCTGCTCGCTGTGCAGAAGTAGTTGGTTGTTGGGCAACACTGCTGTCAGTAAGTTGTGATACAAGCATAGTGGCAAGAACTAGTGTTGCATCAAAATCAGAACTTGATCCATCGTCAAGCCCAAATTTGGGAACCAAAAGGACAGGCCTGCAATTCAAATGAAGACTTGTAAGGTCCAATCCAAATGGATAATAAAACTAAACCAGTATGGCTACTTACTCGCCAGCCTTCTGAAAGAATAGGAGGATATCAACTTCACATCCTTCACAAAATGTTAAGAAAGCCTGGGTTGGAAGAGAAAGAAAAGTAAATACAATATATGTAGTCTCATGCCATAAAAATACCTGAGCAGGGAACTAAGTTGTTTCCTTAAAGTTTCAGCAGTAAAGTTTAAAAAACAATGAATATTCTATACCAATTACTCAGAATACAACTAGCCATAAAGCCACATCCTTCTAGTCCAGCAAGGAGATGGAAGAATTAACAAAACTACATCAAGGAAGCAACCTACATGTATTTGATGGAAAAGCAAGAGTATTGAGTTGCAACTTGTAAGCTCTACATACATTCAGTACTGTGCATGCTGACACACGGATACATATTATTTACGTTATTCTTTCTATAATGATCTTAAAGAAATATTCTCTAATTCAATTAGGTGAATGCTAAATACCAAATTATTTCCCATTTAAAGGAGCCATTCTATAATTATCAGAAGTTTTTTGTCCTACATCTATTGAATGTAGGTTTTCGAAGAAACAAAATACTGATAGGGCTGATCATAGATCACCTTGAGTTCTTTCACCCCGAATGTGACATCCACTGGATCACCGGAATGTACATACTCCACGAACTCCTCTGTTGGGTCAATCCACAGCTGCGTGTGCAACCTCGTATCGCAGTCATCTGCATAACCGCAAAGTGCAAAGAAAATTCACATTCACAATACCACAACCCAATCATCACCTCATAATACAAAAAAGGACAGTTTACAAACACCATGAGACGCCACCTTTCGTCGGGTCGATGTAGCTTCTGAGCTCGACAGCCTTCCCCTCAACCTCACCATCCACGCCGACATTAGAGAGCCAGCAGCAGGATCGGTGGCAGATAACGTGAGCTCTCTGGCAGCGATGACTGGAAATTGGGAGAGAAGGCCGCCAGGCGCCGCGGCCCGGATGGCTGAGGGCGGCTGGAGATAGTGCTGCGGTCGAGCGCCAGCGTCTGCACCCGACCTCCGAAACTTGCACGCGAATCCAAGTATCGTCTTCTTCACCCCTGAACAGCTCGAAATTTTGCATGAAGAAATTCAGGAGCACTCGCAAAAAACAGCAAAAATTGGCGGCCAAAACTAAGAAAAGCGCGCCAACAGCAAGAAAAATGTTG
>CM020185.1:3600298-3614135 GCA_009805545.1 Oryza longistaminata | reverse complement strand
AATCAGAGCCTCCCGAAGTCGCTCTCATGCGCTCCGCTTCCTCCGCGCCTGTCAACCTCCGCGCGCCGCCGCCGCACAGGGCCGTCCCTAGGGGCGTGCGGCCAGCGCCCCCGCACAGGGCCCCCAATTTTCAGGGGTCCTCTAGGCCCAAAACTTCAACACTAGATATACAACTCAATAAGTAAATTGGTAACCTAAATAGTCCCGAAAATCTATTATTTTTCTTGTCGTTTTAGCTTCGATTATGTCTTTGCTGGTTCGCACAGTTGCGCCGGTTCGTAATCTTGAATCGCCTCCCACTGTGGACCTCGCCAATCACCAATCGCAACGAACGAGAGGAGTAAACGACACCTCACCTCTCTCTCTCGTGCGGTCGTGCCGCCTGACGCCTGCCGCGCCCCTGACCTAATTCTTTCTGGTAATTTCTAGTTCGGTAATCCCTAATTTTGGATTATCATTTTAAGCCATTCTAGATTGCTATGAAATATATTACGGAGTATAAATTATTTTCATATTATATCATCAATTAAGTTTTCATCCTTTAATTTTACACAGGGCCTCTGAATTTGACAGGACGGCCCTGCCGCCGCCGTGAATCGTCGCATCGCCTCCGCGAATCGCCGCACCAAGAATCCCGTGCCGCGCCGCCAATCCTCCTTCGACGACGCCCCAAGCATCGGCCGCCGACAGCGGCAACTCCCTCGCTACAACTGACATATGGGACCAGTGAAGCCCGGATCTATCGATGTCCACTCCATCTCCCGTCTGTCGCTATCTCGACGCATCGGCCTCTCCGTCCCTCTCCGCTTCCTCCGCCCATGGCCCCCGCCGCGAAGACGCCCCAAGCATTTACTGCCGCCTCCCGCCACCGCTAGCAGCAAGTCCCCCGCCGTCACTGTCGGAGGCAACACGCCAACACCCCCCGGCGAATAGCCGCCACATCGTCGCTGCTTCTCCATCTTCGTCGACATGTCCCAAGCTGCCGCCGCCGACAAATCGCAACCTCCGTCATTAGTGAAGTCTGTGATGGCTGGATCCGGGTGCCCGATATACCTAACAGTGGCAGGGTCTAAACACCTCGGGTATGTGGTGACCGAATTCTAGCTCGGATGAAGGAGGAGGTATTGGGAGGAGGTGCATCGAAGGTAGACAAGTGTGGCAGGGCTGAGAGATCAAGGTTACTGGTGGATTGACGGTGTTAGCTGGAGTGGAACCTAGCTAGAGAGAGCGAGGAGATGGGGAAAAGTAGCAAAAAGGAGGGAGGATTTGCCTGTGTGCTGCAATAAGAGAGAGAAGGGGATCCTATACTACTTTCATATTACGAGTATATGTGTGAGCCCTAAAATGGATTACGTCTTAAAGAAGTGAACGACTTCTCTTTTCTAAGATAAGATTTTCTTTTTCTAATATAAGATGAATTTTTCCCAGTATGATGTCTCTACTGAATAGGCACACAGAGAGTAAAATTGAAACAGCTGGGTGTATCCGTGTATGTATCAACTATCAACTCTAAGGAACTCTTAAAATTTATCATTATTTCTTAAAAAATCCTTTGCAACGCATGGGCACTCCGCAGTTATATATATTCAACTAACATGAACTCATATTCTAAAAGTTTGTCATTTCAGCCACTGAAAATGGAATCAACATCTTCTTGACAGACTCATGATTTCTTCGGCCATGCCCTGTCATCTGCCAGTAGCTCAGAAGCATACGATAGTAAGTATGCACAGTAGTTGTGACATATAAGTGGCGGTTATCTTATAGCTAATTGAGTGTGCAGTTGAAGGCTCAGTCTAATGCCTGAGATGATCTCTTCAAAAAAAAAAAATGCCTGATATGATCTCGAAGATACAAGTTGCTAATTGAGGTTTTTTTTTTTTTCATTCGGTCATCTATATATGGACATAACCATGAATGTGGTATATAAAATCCCTGCATTTATGTTTGATCCGCATAAATTAAACTTTAAGTGGGTCTGCGTAATATCAATTCAGTCCCATACTCCCATGTGAGTATGAATTAGCGGCAGAATGCAAAACTGATATAATGCCAATAAACCATATCATAACAATGTATTTCAAATATAAGACAAAAACACTTGTGTCGGTTACATTTCATGGCATCATGATATGCTAGTAGTACTAGCTTGGCAGAGTGAAAAAAAATAAGTAAATCATAATTCTAATATTTAATTTGAAAAACAGGTCTAGCCCCAATGAGCAAGAATGATTAATAGCACACAACAAGATAATAGACAATATCATTGTGAAAGGAACATATAATCAAATCAATTAAACACTACTACTAGGACTGGGACTAGTGAGGATCCCAACATGAGTAAGCAAAGCCCACATAATTGTTATCAGCTCACCTCCTCTTGCAATGGCCCTTCTATGACCATCAATATTGTCAGAGGGGGCAATGTACAATATCATCTCTGACCAAAACCTAGCAAGAACCCTCCATCCCATCTCTTCATCCTCAACTCCCTCCACAAGTTGCTTCCCAAGAGTTAAGCCTTTGTTCAATATCATATCGCTCCTGGATTTTTCAACCAACAATAGTAACATGTACTCATATTCTAAAGGTTTATCATTCCGGCCACTGAAAATGGGATCGACAATCTTCTTGACATATTCATATGATTTATTCGACCATGCCTTGTCATCTGGCAGTAGCAGATGATAGCAAGTATGCACAGTACTGTGAAAGATAAGTGGCGATGATCTTATTGCTAATTGAGTCTGCAGTCGAAGGCTCAGTCGAATGCCTGATCTCGAAGATACAAGTTGCAACGTGCCATACAAGAATAACATCAGATGTGCCATCTCCTTTGCAAGCCCATGAAAAACTCTTGCCGATATGGCTTTGTTGGAGTGATGTAATACAATCAGTTGGTCTCCAATTTTGGCTTTTGAGAGTGTTGATAATTGCAACCTTCACCTCTGTTGGTATCTTCACTTGCTTACTTTGGACTGGCAATCTGAGTAGTTGTTTAATGCTATTAATTGGGAGAATTTTACGGTACATTCTACTTGAAGTATATACTAACAGTATATTTGATCTAACAGTGTAAATTTATCTGATCTTTCTCCCAATTATTCTGCAGTATAAATTGAAATGGGTATATTTGTCTTTTTATCTATTTGCGTGAGGGGTAATTTTGTAAATTCGCGTTTCTCACCTAGTCAGATATGGCCTTTTGCGCCCAGTCAAAGCGATTTTTTCTTGAAGCCGCGTGCATGGGCGACCGCCGTCGCTGACTGCCTCTGCGAGCACGCCGCGCCGCGTGGCCGTCGACAACCACAATAGGCGTCGCCGCCATCGGGAATCGATTCGATTTCCCTCCCCCTTTCTTCACCCAAAACCTAGTTCTTCCAAAAATCCCCAAATCGGGTCTGCGGGAGGCGGCGCCGGCGGGCTGCGGAGGATTGCGGGAGGCGGAGAGCGACGAGCGGTTTGTCCTCAACGGGTTCACCGCCGCGAATCTGAGCTTCGATGGCATGGTGACGGTGACCCCGAACGGGCTGCTCATGTTGACCAACGGCACGAACCAGCTCAAGGGCCACCCCTTCTTCCCGGCGCCGCTCCAGTTCCACAGGACGCCCAACAGCACGGCGATGCAGTCCTTCTCCACGGCCTTCGTCATCGGCATCATAGGAACTCATGCGAAGTTGAGTACCTGCCAGTCGAAAAAGTGTAGTCCACAAAGTGCTGGTGAAGATGTGAATACGATCCGAAATGAGCGACTGAGGAAGTCCATGTAGTTTGTGAATGTGCTGCATGTAAGCTTCAGCAACATCCAACGCTGTGAAGGGATGAGCCAAAGGCACAAAGTGACTATACTTCGAGAATTTGTCAACGACAACCAAAATACAATTGAACATGGCTGATTTAGGAAGACCCTAAATGAAATCCAAAGAGACAATTTGCCAAGCGTGCTCAGGAACTGGCAGAGGCTGGAGCATTCCAGGATACTTAACATGTTCAGACTTTGCCCTTTGACATATGGAACAGGCTTGAATAAACTGAGTAACAGAAGTTCGGAGACAAGGCCAGGCAAATAACTGTTTTATTTGCTGATAAGTGACATGAATTCCAGAGTGCCCACCCACCGCTGCTGTATGAAGATTGGCAAGTATCTTATTCTGAACAGTGATGTTGTTACCAATCCACAAACGATGCTTGTAATAGAGAACACCATCTTTTAAAGAAAAATGAGGTACCGCGCCAGAATTGATGCATAATGTCTTAATCTTACTGCAAGCATCTGGATCATTACGATAGCCAGCCACAATTTCCTGAATCCAATCTGGAATGGCTACTGATAACGCAGACAATTCGATTTGTGCATCCCCAGGATAACGAGAAAGAGCATCAGCCACCCTATTGTCAACTCCTTTTTTGTAGATGATCTGGTAACGAAGACCCAACAACTTTGTAAGAGCTTTATGTTGCCACGGAGTGGTGAGCCGCTGATCATCCAAAAAGGACAGATTTTGATGATCAGTCCTGATGAAGAATTCAGCATGTTGTAAGTATGAACGCCAGTGATCGACAGCAAGAATTATGGCTAAACTCTCCTTCTCATATGTTGATAGTCCTTGATTACGAGGGCCCAAGGCTCTACTCAAGAATGCAATAGGGTGATTATTCTGCATAAGGACAGCACCTATTCCTTTGTCGGATGCATCAGTTTCGACCACAAAAGGAACACTGAAATCCGGCATAGCAAGAACTGCAGCAGATATGAGAGCATGTTTGAGAGCATTAAAAGCACTGTCATGTTCAGAAGTCCAAATGTAAAGCTGTCCCTTCCGCAAGAGATTAGTGAGTGGCTTACTCAAGATACCATAGTTACGGACAAATTTACGATAATAGCCAGCCAATCCCAAAAAACTTCTCATTTCTTTAACTGAAGTTGGTGCTGACCAAGCCTGAACTGCATGAATCTTTTCAGTATCAGTGGAAACCCCATTTGGACTTATGATATGTCCCAGATAGGCCGGTTTTTGTTGAGCAAAGGAACACTTGCTCCTTTTTACCTTCAGTTGGTGTTTGGTAAGAATCTGAAAGACAGCTTGCAGATGTCGCACATGATCCTCCAAAGTCTTGCTATAAATCAAAATATCATCAACAAACACTATGCGCGAACGAGCGTTGCGCCTTCAAGAAAGCATATAACTTGACAACAATCCTGACAAGAACGAAGCCACACGACATCGAAATGAAGACACGGTCAAGTGGAAAAATAATTCTGAAGTGGTGATTGGTGAACTGAAATATAAGAGGTCCAGATCGCACGAACAAGCAGCTCCACGATGGGACGATGAACATTTTGACCTCCATGGTCATCAGCAGCAGCTATCACGAAGCTGTTTGCTCCGAAAATCAGCACAAGGATCGCCCATGCTTCCAGGAAGAACGCACTCGCTCATGTCCTTGCATTCCTTGACGTCTTTTGGCAGGCCGCAGTTCTCACCGCCGATGTCGGAGACGAGGTAGGAGACTACAGGCAGGTACAGGGTAGAGGCTCCGAGGAAGACGAAGCGGGCGAAACCATGGCGCCGGTGGCGACGGCTGTAGACGCCTGACCCTACAAGGATCGTCACCACGGCGGCAGCGAAGATCAAATGACCTCGTGTGCACCACAGTCGCGCCTCCATGCGCTTGTAGAACTCATCCAATCTTGCGACGTCGCATGCTTCTCGAGGCCCTGACATTGACATCGTTGAGCTGTTGTTTCTTTATCTGTTAAATCTGCATATTATTGACATTGACCTCATTCAAAAGTTGCCTCAAAAACTATTATATTTGGCCAGAAACCAAATGAGAGATAGTGCAAACTAATAAACGAGTAATGCAAGAGCAAGAATTAATTAACAGTTTGAGGTACACAGTCTTAGGATTTTAGCTAGCTAGTCGGCTCAGATTAGCCAATCAAATCTAATTACTCCCTCCGTTTCACAATGTAAAGTCATTCTAGCATTTCCCATATTCATATTGATATTAATGAATCTAGACATATATATCTACCTAGATTCATTGACATCAATATGAATGTGGAAAATGCTAGAATGACTTACATTGTGAAACGGAGGAAGTAGCAATTTATCACTGAACTAGAACACCATAGATCGATCAATGTCGTCGTTTTCACCTTACAGAGGTGTTATATATCCAAGCAATTAATTAATCGGAAGGTTATGAGAAGAGAAATTAAGAACGAACGTACGTATACCTACCTACCTGCAGTTCAACGGATCACTTGAATCATCGCCTTCATCAGGACAAAGGATCGACAAGATCATTCGGCAAGGTCAAGGCTATCGATCCAAGGCAAGGCAGTAATAACGTAGTACGCGGCAACTGCAAGCGTACGTATGCTACGGTTATCTTATCTCGACTTGGAGTATTATACACATTTTGTTTGCTCTCTTCGATCGGTCCCCCTGTTATGCTACAACAGTTGCGTACTATCATCAACACCTCAACTCCTCAAGGTGGTCTCTGTGACCCTGTGGGTGCTTCCTGAATAGTACAAAGTTCTGCAGGCTGGCCATCCGTACACCCGTTTGAACAAGCAAAGAAACAGCTATGCCTGTACGTGAGTATGTCCATCTTCCAAGTAATCGCGTGCATCAATATCTTAATTAAGCGAATAGACCAATTAAACTTGCCTCCATTTCAAGAGAAAAAAAATTGGAGAGATATATAGGACAACTTGCCGGTACACACGGAGAGAAACAGAAAGTGTAACATTGATAAAAATTCAACGGTGGGTAAGACGGGCCGGCCCTGTGGTTTTGGAATTAAATTTAAAAATATACTATTCATTTATTTATTTTTTTCAGAAATATTCAGGATGCAAAAAAATTTTTAGAAATATACTGTCAATCTCGCACAACCGTTGCGTGAAAATGACATGGTGTAACGTCGTGGGTCAATCTCGCACAACCGTTGTGTAAAAATAACATGGTGTGACATCGTGGGTGATATCGCGTACGGAAAGTGCGAGACCACGCGGTCTCGCGGAATGGAAGAGCGAGCCCGAACGGTCTCCCAAAGGCTCCATATGATTAGTGATTTATTACCTAATTAACTATTAACTAATAATTGTTAGTTATCAGATTAGCAATTAATTAATAATTAATTAAACATTAATCTGGATAATTAATCACTAATTAAACATTTTGAAATCCAGTATCGCTGTCTAGTTCAACCTAGTTCAGCGAGACTTCCGACCCGCGAGGTTGCGCAATACCGTCTGCGACATCACATCTACATCATTTTCGACAGTATATTTCTACAAAAGATTTTGCATCCCATATATTTGCAAATTTAATTCTATGGTTTTGTGCGACCGAGAGGCCGAGATGGATTTGCATGCCCTTATGTGCTCGCGCGCTATCTGTATTTGTTTGCCACTAGCAGATCGGCCCAGCCACGAATTTAGCTGTAAGTGCTCAATTCACAAAATTTTCGAGTTGACAATGACTTCGCGGGGAAGTGATCTAAGTATATATTCTGTTCAAAACTTGTTTTGCTGCCATGATCTAGTCCATAGGAACAAACAAAGGCACGTACGCGCCAGGTCCATCTGATTATTGGCTCATTAACTCAGTACAGTTTGAAGCATGCGTTTCCGTTGGATTCACAGTGATCAATTGGCAAGGCCGAATTCACAGGCCTTCCCCTGGAATGGGCCGACCCAAAATATCAGAGTGCATGAGGCATTTCGGCCTTATCAAACAAAACCAAGGATGCGCACAAGTCAACCCACGGATAAAATAGGAATAAGTCCACTTGCTGTCCCTCAACTCAATGTCGAGTTTATCTCCAATACCATAAATCTTCACCCCTAAACTATACAAAACCATGCAATTGGGTCTCGTAGTAGTATGGATGCCTAGTTTCGCTAACATGGCATCCCAGTCAGAAAAAAATTAAAAAATATGGGGTCCACATGTAAATGAGAAGAAAAAAGTAGGGCCCACATGTTAGCGTCCTCTTCTTTCTTCTCTTTTCTTCCCAAGCTTGGGAATGGAAGGGGGGAGATGGCTGGCGGGAGAGACCGAAAATAAGAGAGGTGATGTTGGGAACATAGACTTAAAAGCACAACCTTAGAGCAAGTTTAATAGTATAACCAGCTACTAGCTGAAGAATTGACACACCATATACAGCCACTTTAATAGCTTATCCGTACAATCCTAAGTTATAGCCCACAATTATTACAATTAAGCATCATGCAAGCATGCTACACTCTCTATAATTTAATAATTTATTAATTTTAGAGATTTAAAATATAAGCATGTTATTTCAATAATATTATATTTTAAATAATATTTAAAATAATTCAAATAATATTTCAATATATTTCTCCATCATTTTTTATAATATCTCATAACCTATATAGTTCGTCCTCACTTAGTTTATATTATTTTTCTTTTCTCCCATTAAGTCAGATCACATCTAATATTTTTTAGTCCTTAGATGATTAATATATGGTTCAAATTATCTCTCTTCTTTTCTTCTCTCATTAAGCCATATAATCTCAATTTTTTTAGCCCTTAGATGTATGGTCTAAATAATTTTTATTTTTTTTTCTCTCATAAAGCCACATCATCTTACTTTTACATTTGAATCATCATTAATCTCAATTTTTTTAGCCCTTAGATGTATGGTCTAAATTATCTTCCTTCTTTTATTCTCTCATAAAGTCACATCATCTTACTTTTACATTTGAATCATCATTCTACATACTATTTAAATTTAAATCACATCAACTTATATAAACTTATGTTTATGTTAGCTTACGTTGTTTAAAGCTATTTTACACACTATATTTTACTTATTGTTATCATAATAAACTCCTGCAGCAACAAGCGAGGTTTCACCTAGATATAAATATATATTACAGGCACACCTCTCATACACATATAACATATTTTGGAGGCCATGCAACACTTGGTTACAAATCTGTAGCATGTTTTTCTTCTCTCTCTCCTTTACTCTCTCCTCCGCACGTGCTTATAGCTCACATATAGCATGTTATTGTAGTTGCTCCTAGAGTGTAATCTACTACACTTTTCCAACTTCTATTTCTTATTTTTTGAGCACATGTTTTCCGAGTCGTTAAACGGTGCGTTTTAAAAAAAATTATAGAAAATTGCTTTTTTAAAATCATATTTAATCTATTTTTAAGTTTTTAAGCTAATATTTAATTAATCATACGCTAATTCGTCGTGTATTTTTCCATACCAGAGAAAAGGGTTAAACCCAAACGAACACATACGTAATTCAGTTTACAAGCTCCGGATCCAAGCTATCAAATCCTTGAATTTTGGAGCTGACACGTGACAGTGAGATCCTATAGCTGCGGAGTGATCAAAGTCTCATTTGATTGGTTTATTAACTCCGGACAGTTGAAGATCGATCGGCCATCGAGCATGTGTTTCTATTGGCATCACGCATCACCACGACGACGACGACAGGAACCAACATCGGCCGGTTCGAGCGGTCCCGTTCGCAGCCCCAACACAGTGTATCGCCGGCGATGCCGACGAATAGTATCATGGGCCCCCAGACTCGAGGGAACAGTGCCGAAAACGAAGCCCTACCTGAATCCACAACCCATCATCCAAATACTCGAATTAAATCAATCTACTTGCTTTGGTTTGGTGTCCACATACCATCCAAAGTTATGGCTGAGTTCGGGTCGCACGAAAAACGGTGTTAACCCATTAACATGTGATTAACTAAGCGTTAGTCTAAAATATTGAAAAATGGATTAATATGATCCGTAACCGCGACCGTCGATATTTGAACAAAGGGGTCCATCTATTCGAAGGAACTCACATGAAAAAAAAAAAATCTATTCGAACGAACATCCTTTGCCAATCAATCCTTTTTCCTTTCGGGGACCATCCATATATGTCCCTTTTTGGCCATCCACAATTGTACGTTAAGTACGAAGCTCAAGCTGTGGCCATGAAGAATCTCAACAATTGTGGTCACAATCATCCTCACGAGAGTACATTAGTATTTTGCTGTTGCGGTGAGGCTGAATAGGAAATTTATATTACTCCTTGATTATAAGGGTGCAAGTGGGTCAACCCGTGAACCCACTAATATAGGATACTTCCTCCGTTTCACAATGTAAGTCATTCTAGCATTTTCCACATTAATATTGATGTTAATGAATCTAGACATATATATCTATTTAGATTCATTAACATCAATATAAATGTGAAAAATGTTAGAATGACTTACATTGTGAAACGGAGGGAGTAATTAAGTAGGTTGACGTGTGGGTTACCCGCTTATATTTATGCTATAAGTGAATTGGTCGGTCGATCCATTTGCAGTTTTACCCGATGGCTTTGGAGATGTTGAATCTTGCTTATATCTGTTGGAATTCTGCTCTTACTACCTTGAGCAACATCTGCCCTGAAGTGAAAAGTGAATAAAAGAACACTCTAACGATGTCAGTTTTGGTCCGTTCTCAGCTAGCTGACCACATTTATTGGTTTTCAGTGACTGATTCCTTCCCACAGCGATTTGATCTATACGCAAACTAAGACCTTCTTTTGGAATGCAGAGTTTTCCCTTCTTTTTTTTTTTTTTTTTGCCAGAATTGAACCTTTTCCTATGAAATTCATGCACTTAGGCTATGCTGCATTTGTGATGCAGGATCTAATCAGTTACAAGAATTGAGAATCTTTACTGACCTTAGAAATGCTTTCATAGAAGTTTTGAATTCAAAGTAGAAATAAACCAGTACCAAACGTAGTCTGATGAACAAATAAATTCTTTATTACTTTCACCTTTATTTCAGAATGAAGAGGAACGATGTCTCCTTCTGACCATCATTCCCTCACAGGGGGCAACATCGATGTACATATTCGAAGAACAAAAAAGAAGGAAATAAAAAATAAAAGGACAAAAAAAGGGTGTGAGTGAGATCAACGGACCTCTGATCATATGGATCCTACCACAATCACAAACAGATAAGGTCGACATGATCAATTTATCTACGATACAGCGGCACGGAGAAGGAGCAGACGGAGTCATCAGATCGCCACAAATCCATCCCTCACATTATCCCATCATCATCATCTTCTTCAGATAGGGCCCCTCCCCTATCTCATCCTGATAAAACCAAGAAACCTGTATGATCTGGAACCATTGGTGGTGTGTGCTTTGTATGTAGTATTTACTATGTACATTTGGTGATTGGGGGTGAGCAGGATATTGTCAGCCATGTAGCAATGTGGATGCAGATGGGGACGACAATGTCATTAGCAACAATGCAGCCTCCTCCACACCCATCAGAAGCCTCCTTTTCGGAACAACCTGCAAGTTGCTGCTGCTATTTCCACTCCCACTGTTGCTGTTGCTGTTACTGTCTTTTACTTCAGGTATTACCTCACCATGCTCCTGCTTCTGTGGCTGGTTCAGGTCCAGCCCAAGATCCTGCCTCCTCTTCTTCCGGTACCGGATTCCGCAAGCGTTGCATAGAGACTGCGATAAGAAATTGAAAAATAAGGATCAACGGATCGACGCATCTGAATTTATTATTGCAAAAGGGATAACATTAAGAATCACCTTTCTGCCAATTATTGGCTATCTAGTTACTTTATTTCCTTAGTGCTACACGTGCTTTTGTGCCTAATGTTGCTACGGGATGGAATTGAGGAAAACATTAAGGGTGGAAATGAAAAATATTCCAATTAGAGAATCGAAATGGATAAAGCATCTCTCTCTCTCTCTCTCTCTCTCTCCATGTACACAATTGGTTTGGTGGTTAGCTCTGTTGCAAGGAACAGCTCAACTAACCAACAAGTTGCAACCCAGCTGAATGGAGAGAAATGTCAACAAGATTAGTCATGATAGATTGGACCAAAACAAGAGGTCACCACCACCCCCTGTGCTAAATGCCTAAATCCAACAAGACATCAAGTAAGCACAGACTGTCAACAGAAAACTTGATATTTTCTCGGAGTCTATTTCAAGTATATATATCATTGTGACACTAAAAGGAGACTTGAGGAAACTTTCGAAAGCGTGTTTGCGCTAATGATCTTGTTGACAGCGCATTGATTAAGAAGCTAAACAAACTGAAGGCCAGGGGCAGGTTAGATATGGACATATGGTGGAATGTGGTAGGAACTTTCTCCTAATGCAATGTACTTAGTTCTCTAGCTGTCTATGATTAAAGTGAAGGGCACAAGATAGCCTCTTTGACTCGGTCTTTGCAGCTCATATATGTTTCCATTGGATCATCCAACATTAGAATCTTAGCGGTACTACTCAAATGCACAAAAAATCAGTTTAGCATTCTCTAAAAGCATCTGCTAATTACTTTTTACCAAAATACAGAAAAAAGATTAGCATTTCCCGATTATTCAACAATTGTGGTCACAATCATCCTCACGAGAGTACATTAGTATTTTGCTGTTGCGGTGAGGCTGAATAGGAAATTTATATTACTCCTTGATTATAAGGGTGCAAGTGGGTCAACCCGTGAACCCACTAATATAGGATACTTCCTCCGTTTCACAATGTAAGTCATTCTAGCATTTTCCACATTAATATTGATGTTAATGAATCTAGACATATATATCTATTTAGATTCATTAACATCAATATAAATGTGAAAAATGTTAGAATGACTTACATTGTGAAACGGAGGGAGTAATTAAGTAGGTTGACGTGTGGGTTACCCGCTTATATTTATGCTATAAGTGAATTGGTCGGTCGATCCATTTGCAGTTTTACCCGATGGCTTTGGAGATGTTGAATCTTGCTTGTATCTGTTGGAATTCTGCTCTTACTACCTTGAGCAACATCTGCCCTGAAGTGAAAAGTGAATAAAAGAACACTCTAACGATGTCAGTTTTGGTCCGTTCTCAGCTAGCTGACCACATTTATTGGTTTTCAGTGACTGATTCCTTCCCACAGCGATTTGATCTATACGCAAACTAAGACCTTCTTTTGGAATGCAGAGTTTTCCCTTCTTTTTTTTTTTTTTTTTGCCAGAATTGAACCTTTTCCTATGAAATTCATGCACTTAGGCTATGCTGCATTTGTGATGCAGGATCTAATCAGTTACAAGAATTGAGAATCTTTACTGACCTTAGAAATGCTTTCATAGAAGTTTTGAATTCAAAGTAGAAATAAACCAGTACCAAACGTAGTCTGATGAACAAATAAATTCTTTATTACTTTCACCTTTATTTCAGAATGAAGAGGAACGATGTCTCCTTCTGACCATCATTCCCTCACAGGGGGCAACATCGATGTACATATTCGAAGAACAAAAAAGAAGGAAATAAAAAATAAAAGGACAAAAAAAGGGTGTGAGTGAGATCAACGGACCTCTGATCATATGGATCCTACCACAATCACAAACAGATAAGGTCGACATGATCAATTTATCTACGATACAGCTGCACGGAGAAGGAGCAATAGACGGAGTCATCAGATTGCCACAAATCCATCCCTCACATTATCCCATCATCATCATCTTCTTCAGATAGGGCCCCTCCCCTATCTCATCCTGATAAACCAAGAAACCTGTATGATCTGGAACCATTGGTGGTGTGTGCTTTGTATGTAGTATGTACTATGTACATTTGGCGATTGGGGGTGAGCAGGATATTGTCAGCTGGGTAGCAATGTGGATGCAGATGGGGACGACAATGTCATTAGCAACAATGCAGCCTCCTCCACACCCATCAGAAGCCTCCTTTTCGGAACAACCTGCAAGTTGCTGCTGCTATTTCCACTCCCACTGTTGCTGTTGCTGTTGCTGTTACTGTCTTTTACTTCA
>CM020185.1:3577058-3589470 GCA_009805545.1 Oryza longistaminata | reverse complement strand
TTAAAAATATATATACATGTGAATTTCTTACAATATTGTTTAAATCCATTTCACTTTATAATTTAATCATTCATTTATTACTGTTAACAATAATCATAAATTATTCAGCTACTCCGCCATATGTAGCACAAAATAACGTGGACATGCAAAGAAAAATAAAAAAAATAGTACCACATTTTAACTTCGTGCCAAAAACGTTAAGCAGTAAATTATAAGTAAGGGGTAACATAAAAGGAAAAAAAATATTCGCTTCATCCAATAAACTCAACTTAAAATATAATGTGACGTTTTCTAGTATAATAAATGAACACAGATAACGTTTTGTTGTACAAAATCTGGATAGTTTATGTGTATGATGAATTCTTGGTTGGTTTTTTATTGGACGGAGAGATTACTTCTTATTCAGATTTATAGTATTCGACATCCGTTTAAAATGTTGCTATATTTTAACGGGGAAATAATAATAAACCCGTTTTACTTTCCTCCGTAATGCCAAATCATCACACGCTAAGCCTGCAGTCTAATCCCCCTACGCAACACAATCCCCTTCCTTCCCCGGAAGAAGAGCAAAGAGCAGCTGAGGCGAGCAAGCAAAGGCAACACCAAGAAAGCATCCAAGATCTCTCTCTCTCTCCCTCTTCCAGAACGCTCGCCTCTGTTCGTCCTCCTCATCCGCAACCACCCCGAAGGCCCAACCAAGATCCACAGGTGAGGTGAGCTGTGTCTTATTTGCCGATGCTTGACTTGCTTCTGCTTGGAGGGTGTCCGGGTTCTTGATTAGATGCGTTTCCGGGTGCAATCCGGAGCGGATATGTTGCTGAAATCACGGTGTTCAATCGAGAAAGCTACTAACTTGATTGCTTGGTTCTCCGGCTGCTCGCTGTATTGTTTGTTCTCTCTTGTTTTTTTCTGTTTTTTGGTTCAGACTTCAGAGATCAGGGTGTGGCTGAGCTGTTATTGATTCGATTCGATCACTCTAGCTAGATCGAACCTGCCTGTGTGGCTAATTTGATTATGTAGTTTGTGCAATTGAAGAGGTGGACCCGATTTGGGGGGCAAAATTGGTTCTTTTTTTTTGTGTGTGTGTTCTGCTCTTGCTTACATCTGCAATCTACAACTCTGAATCTTCTGAGCATATATTTTCTGTCCATTTACATTGCTGTCAGTTTGGTTTCTTTGAGTAGTAACTAACTAGAGTTAGCACTTTCTGTATGGATAGATGGATTGTTCCAATGGTGAGGTTCAGCATCAGTGGATGGAGGATGTCAAGGCAGGAGGAGCAGTCCCATTTCTTGACCCTGACAACTGCCCCAATGGCTGGGCTACTCCCCCAGGGGACACATTCATGGTCAGAGGCCCTGAATATCTTGCAACCAAGGTGAAGATACCTGAACGATACCAGGTGGGGAGTCATCTTCTAAAGGCCCTTCTCGGGTTCGACTGGATGAAAAGCCCCGCGAAGATATGCGAGGTCCTGATAACAAGAGTCATGCGTGTGAGGGAAAGCATCGACGACGAGGTTCGCGTGGGGCAACGTCAGCCGTTCGTCTGGGGCTTTCAACCTGCAACTGGCCAGCAAGGAAGATAATTACAGTGCTTATTTACGTTTGTGTCGCTGGAGCCGTGTACCGGAAGGCTCAGCTTAGGATCAGTTCTTGAAAGAGATGAGCTTTCTGGAAACTAGGCTTAAGTAATCCGAACCATAGTTAGAGGACCTTGGATTGTTCGAACAGCCGTGGGGAGAACAAGCAATTTGCATATTGGGTAGGCTCTTACGTTGCAAGTATACTCAGGGATCGAACTTATTGAAATCGATGGTGGATGTTGGGGATCTTCTATTGTCGCAACGGCAGATTGTTCATTTGGCCGTTTGGTTAACGCTGCAGGACGCTAACAGTAGATTTAGCCTTCCTTATTGAGGGTCAGACGAGATCGAGCTCCCTGAGAGACTTCTTTGGAGCTGTTGAGTTCTCTGAGTTGGAACCGGTTCGGCGGTGTGTACGATGAGTGCCATCTGAAGAGCAGAGCAAGAAAGTTGCCCTTTTCTGCCAGCAAGATTGTGGCTGTGGCAGGGTTTTTTCCAAACGATGTTACATTAACCCTGAAATTCAGGGAGCCATCTCTACTTCACAAAGCACTAATGGGAGTTTACACAAAGGAGAGATGCGGGATGAGAACTAGAGAAAGTTTGCACAAAGAAGATGTGGATGACAATACTGCGGGAGCTTGCTCAAGAAGATGGGTACGAGATGCTACTGTGGAGTTTTGACCAAAGAAGATTAACGAAGAGGACTCTAAGGGAGTGTTGCCACAATGAAGATCGATGACAAACCACTAAATGTAAGTACAATGGTGTCAGTTGTGCAATTAGCTAATGTCCTTGCAAATGCCTGTTTGTCGTAACTTTCATTAGGATAAACCACATGTTTCTATAGAAAAAACAAACCGCAATATTGATTGCTAGCAGAACCGTCACAACAAGAAGGAGATTTATTACTACTTACTAGTATGAACAGTTTATTCCACTTACCATTATCTCGTAGCTATCTCTCGGGCCCGTCCAGGGCTCTCAACCCACACGAAACGGGTGATCACTCACCTCATCACCCAGTAATGGATTAGATTGCCATTCATCGGAATATTACAATAATATTAAAAGGAGAGGATATGTAAAAGATAACGTATAATTACTCTGGTAGTGCCTTAGGGGCCACGACACGGTATAATGAGATAGTGCATTATAATCCGTCTAAGCAGATTTTACATTGAATCTAGTCTGAGCCAGTGAATTGATGCAGCTGCACTGTCGTCGAAACTCCAAAGAGGCTCAACGAACCCATCTTGCATTAGTCTGAGTGTACGAGAACCAGACGATATAGAATAAATGAGTATTAGAGTCAGTCCGCACCCAGTCATGTGTTAGCAGAGTGTACGTCTGCAAACCGACTAGCGGATGGATCAAGGCTCAGGGAAGCTATTACTAATTTATACATGGACCCTGACTGGGGGCCTCATGTCTTAAATGTGCCCAGCATCTGATTATTACGAACAATTTAAGTATGACAATTTACAAGATACATCAAAGTTTACCCTAGTTACATCTCGTCTAACGATTACAGATATTGCGGATAGGAATGGCCAAAGGGGGGGTGATATGCTGTTGTCCCATCCTTCACGAAAACGTGGGACAACAACGCAGGAGGCATATACTGACATGGGAAGACTACAAATGCAGGAGAAGATGAGTGACACGGGGTATTCAGAGATAAAGTTGTACAGTTGAATGCAATCAAATTGTACATAAATCTGCAAGTACATTCGAAACGAATGGGATGTTTTATGGAATCACACGCGCGGGGGCGAGAGCGAACGTCGAAAAAAAGATATATGGCATGGCTGTGAGTTAACGATAGAGAGTTGACGGCAACTATATTGCTGATTAACAAAGTGGAAAACTACCTGCATCAGAAAACGTCAAAACGGCCTTAACTCCACTGCTGGATGTGCGTTTGCTTTGGCGGGACACGCACCACGATCCACAAGGGCGCGAGACCGTATAATTGCTAAGCCTGCTGGCATGTTCCCTGGTGTCAACTTTGACCGGCACATTCAGAGCACCCCTGAATACGACCGTCGACTGATGAGACTTTCTGATCCAGGGTGCCAGCGGACAACCACGATCTCTCGCAGCATCTGTTTCCAGATCCAGACCACTTTCTCGTCCCTCCATAGAAAAAGTTCCGCCGACTATACTCCCTCCGTGCTTTCAAAATTTTTCCACGGACCCCCCGCGGTTTGGACCCCAACGCACGCGTTTTTTAAGCTACAATGCTTCTCGGAGACCGTAGGCCCAGTGGGGCTGTATCAGACAACTTTGCCGCTGCTAATGACCTAGAGCCCACTTAGTACTCGTGTACATGAAAGTATATTTAACAATGAATACAAAACCCTCATAATAGAAAAGAAATAAGACAATGTAACTTAATTAATATGTTAAGATTACAGAGTAAAAACAAGCAAGCAACCTGGTCAAACACGTACGATGAAAAGATCAGCAAGCCTGTGTCAAACTCTCTTAGTCGAAGTGACGGAATGCGGGCAGTACATAAAATAAAATATTGCATGGATTCCTGGCACGTCATGCTGTTAGTGTAGTACATGATTTTCTTTCTATGCTGAAGCGACTAAACAAAAAAGTAAAGTCAGCGCTACTCTGCCTGCGACTACGGAGTTTCTGAGGGGGAAAAACACGCAAAAGACACTATTGCAACTAACGAAAAAGTTTATGAAGAAATGATATGAGTCTACTACATCAAGAAGCTTTCAGTGTGTTTTATTTTCATCCAGGGACTCGAGACTTGACGGTTAGGCGTGAAACCAGAGTTACAGAAGGCCGAGCCGAGAAGGGCAAAGGAGCGAAGAATCGTAGAGTGGAGAAGCGGATGCAGGCAGGTAGACATGGTGGGCCATGAGCGAAGCAGTGGTAGCACTTGGACTATCAACAAAAAACTATGGAGCAAAACCATGCTAGTTGAAACTTGAAAAATACTCATCATAAGGAGATTTACGCATCAAGTAGCGCCAGAAGAGAGAAGATGGCAGGGTGCTGTAATGCACCCCATCTGTTCGGGAGTGATTCCCTCGAGCCAGACGTACGCGAGACTCGTACGGGGGAAGAATACATATTTGCTGTCCCTCTCTTTCTCAAAACACGAGGCCTTCAGATTCATTTTGTGTGAATCAACTCTATGTAAAAATAAACATCTACAGCATATATTCACTTCATGACGCAGTAATAGTGCAGATATATATGTTGAGCCAAGTGTTCCAATTGATAGATCATACCTATTGAAGAACAGATGCCTCTATATCGTTTAAAGTTGACGGACAATCACGTGGGGTGCGACGAAGTGCAAGTCGAGGATATCAGTACACCAGTTGTCGTGCCGAAGAGACAAAGAAGACAACGCTAGTATTCGATACGAGGCGCGACGAAGTACTCGGCCATCCATTTAGCACATGGAGTTCGACTTGTCCATAACGAGCGCCCTGTAAATAATAATACTAGGAAGTGTATCCTAAGCCTCTACAGGGAAACGATGTAACACATGGAGGACACTGGCATATACTAGCTCAATACGCTCTCGAAAATAGACACCGCTAAGGCACGAACTCAGCAACCGTGAAATAATAGCTTAATTGACTCAGAGAGAAGCTAAACATACTGCAGCATTAATGAATTCTCTCTCAACCTTCTACTCACATAGGGGTACTCTATTGGATTTCACAGTCACGCGGATGGTAGCCGCGTACGAACGAACTGTTGATCATAGTCGTGCCGCTTTTTTTTCTCATCTCCTAGGGACGACTATACTCTCTTCAGATCCATATAAGCATAAAATGATGTGGGAAGAGGGACCGTGGAGGGACGTAAAAATACTACTCTAGGCAAAAAGGTAATAAAAACACGAGGAACGTCAATACAAGTGCAGTGATCTTATAAGTGTTGAACTTGCTTTACTAGCTCATCGCTTACTATTTTCGTAGCCAAGTTCTCACGACCATCATAATAGAAAGAAATACAAGTCGCTCTCTACATCCGTGTCATGCATGGAAAGCATTTCTGAAACAACCCCAAAACCCACCCTTCTTCATCTCAGTCGCAACTCTAGCTTCATCGTTCGTCGGCGGATCCCATTTGCTTCTTGTCCATACAGCACTAGCAAGTACGCTCGATCATCATCTGCTCCACTCTACGCCAGTCAGAGTTCCACCTCTGAGCTACACAGAATATACACCTTATCTTCCAGAGTCTCCCTCCTCGCCTTCCTCTGGCTCTCACACTCAAGTGAACATATTGAACCGTGGGGGAATCCGAGCTCTCCGCCGTAGGGTGTCGTGGGTGGGCAGGCGCAACAGGGAGAATTCCGATAATAGTCGCCTCCGGCGCGCGTCGCTCTCTTGCGGGGACGCGGAACATAGAATCGCAGACCGAGCAAGAACCTCTCCCTCGCCCTGAACAGAGCCCACGTCCGCTTCTCCGCCTCCGGCTCTCACCTGCCGATAGGCAGGCTGATCCTCTGCCAACAAGGAAAGAACCTCACCAGCGACTCCCCGGCTGGGCGCGCCCCCCGCGTGCTTGTTTCTTCTTGCTGTTCTTGCTCCTAGGACGATTGCTTGATAGAAGAGCGAATCTCCCGCTCGAGGGAAACACCTGCCTGGCAGTGTGAAGGCCAGACCGAGACAAAGCCAACAAGCGGAAAGAGCCCGCGGACAGAACAAGAAAAGAAAAACGCCCCCCGAACGAGGGGGAGCGGGTACGAACTGGATCATGACTTCCCGGCCAGTTGTGTTTAGTATAACCTGGTTGCTTGGTGCGGTGAGTTGTAACTGGCACCTGACGCGAAACAGGAGATAGGGAGGACGAATAGAAGGAATAGATCAAGAGCCATAAAAACGTGAGCAACAGAAAGACACCTGCGCGTCGGCTCACTTCGTCCAGAGCACGCGGGCAGGCGTCCATAGCCGTCCTCCTCCTCGACGTTCGAGATGTGCGCGAGTGTGCGCGTTGCGCGTATCTCTATTCTGTTCTCCTTGCCCTTAATTTACTATACCAAGTATACGGCCGAGCGGAAGGGACATGCTGCATTGCTAGGCAGTTGCGATTGAGAGGAAATAGTCGCGGTCAACCATATAGTTGATATATAATGTAATACAGCGCAGGTCACACTGGATCATAAGACTATATGCTGATTAGGATGAAAGGACATTCATCAATGCATGGGTTGGAGTTAAGCGATGAAAAGTCGACCTAGGAGCCAACTTCTTGTTACCGCGAGTGGGATGGGTGCGGTATGCGGAGCGTCTGTTGGTGCTGGTACATTATTAAAGGGATCGAGCTGATTTCGTTCGTATAGATCCCACATTTTGAGTCTTCGAATGAAGTCAGATTTCATTGTTTATCTATAACCAACTGAACAGAAGTGGTCACAAAATGAAGACACTTATCAACGCACCCCGAAGGGAACTTCGGTGATGATGTAATAAGGACTTATATCAACTTCTGCTAGAGTGATGGCGCTCTAAGGTGTACATAGTATTGATATAAGAACGATGGATAGTGGCTTCTTCAGACTTTTTCTCAAGCAAACGAAAGGGGCTTACAGCTTACAGATTATCCTGCGACAGACCACGAAGCTTACGTCTAAACGCTAATGGACACTCCTTAAGCATCTTCACAAGTCCAGAGGCTAAAGTTTAAAAATGTCTGAGATTTAGCAATGGCAGAGAGGCTGGATGCGAGACAAGAGGGAAACAAGAGATATAGCAATCTAAAAATCATGATCTCTTTTACTCTTGATTTTCTCAGCTGCCACAAGCAGGAGTCAGGTATAAGAAGACAGTGCGCAATCAGCCCAGCTTTGTGTGAAACAGCGTTTTTTAGCAATATATGGTGACTTGTTAAGGGAAGCTCTTACAAAAACATGGAAGAAAAGATGAACACAGTATTACCTGAAACTTTGTTCTCAATTGACAATGCTTGTTATGTACCATTCAGATTTTTTCTGCCCTGTGCTGCACAGGAGTACTGTCCAACTCTCAATACAGAGGCAGTTCTTAGAAAAGTTTTGCAACACATAATACAGTATCAAGAACCCATGTCTGACTAATTTTCAGCTGCTCTTCAAACACTAAGATCATCTGGTTCCTGTGCAAAGCTCGCTCGAGGACATTCTACATTATAAGAAGAAAAGATACACGAAAGTTACTCGAGCGGAAAGGCTCCTTAACGATATGATTTGTGGTATGTAGCTAAGGACATAGCCCACTGTTCCCTCCTCAGGGGCGAAAACGGCTGCAAACAGAAAAGAAGTTCAATGTAGAAAAACAACGGGGTAGCAGTATAGATAAAAGCTACTGAGAAGAGAATCCTTAAAGAGCTCTATCGTGGTGCAGTGACGGTCCATGGCCAGAGGTTGGACTTCCCCAATTCATATGAATCAAGGATATAAATAAATCCTCTCCAACCAGATTCAACATCAACAAGACCGCCACCAAAGATCGGACGGGGAACGAGACCTTTGATAGACTCGACACATATCTACTGTAAACCTTACTTTGACTATTAGACTTTGTTTCGTGAGAGCCATAATCTGTCTTGTTGTTACTCAGGATAACGAGTGCTATACCCGAGCGCTCGTATCAGCTATGCCTTACTCTCCATACCATCCTTTTAACGTAGCAATTGACATATTAGAAGATATTTCCTATTATTTTCATAAGTATGAAGCATTAGTATTACAGTAGACGTAATATGTGTATATATATAATTAGTAAGATAAAAGGAATAACAGTGCTTCAGAGCCTCTTGATAGTGCCTGTCTTTCCACTAACGTTCAAGTTTTTTTGATAGGTTCTAAAACTATCCAGTAACGTGACAGAACATATCTCTAGCGAGGCTCTGGACACATTGATATATCCACAGGCCCAGCAATTCACCATTCACACGATATAAAAAGTCTCAATTTCATGCATATAGTTCATCTTTCCGTCATTGATTCTGAGAAAAAAATCACTACACTCAGGTTAACCAGAACCCACTTTAGGGACGGTTCCAATCATGGGGAAAAGCTCAGAAAACTGAGTAAGAAGATATAATGGGCGAGGAAGAAAAAGTGAACCGCGGAGAAAACAGCCGTAATTATTTTCTCTTTCCATGTTGCTACTGCGAAGCGAGAAATAGGGCATGGTCCACTCCTCAAGGAAAAATCGGGAGGCACAGCCTGATTTCCTGAACATAACATGACACACACAAACTGAGATATCAAGATTTTCACCATCATACAGACCCTCCATAAACTCTGATCTATACAGCTGTGAGCGGAAATGGGACCTCTGACCTATCAGTTACACCCTTTAGAAGGTACAGGTTTTTTCACAAAGGTTCGAGCTCGTTCCTGTTTTCAAGCTCACAGTGATTATAAAAGACTATCGATCGTACATTTTATCTACTCACTCCAGCTCGTTCGCTCTCTCTCTCCAAATCGGTGGAGATATAATACCCAGTTCAAGGCTTGCTAACGAGTGAGAAACAAGAACTCAAACTACATAGATATGGCTTAGAACAGTTCTGGAAGTAAGTCGTACATGCTTCGATTCATAATCTAAATATAGATCTGAGAGTAAGAGACCAGTCCTGCTTCGGCGAGGCCTTGGTCTCAGTGCAGAACCCCCTTTTAAGGTTTACGTTTTTTTTTTTGGGCGTATAGTGTAGAGCATACTAGCCATGTATGGTTCTTCTTTATCAAGTGAGTGTCTATAGCTTGCAACTCGCACGTTGCAGGAATACTTCAATAATGGTAGCTGTTATGAAGCAGACTTGTATTCATTGATGAGTACATAATTTATCTGCATATTAGGACGACATGCATTTGTGTATTTGCCATACTCTGTTGTGGCGGTTGATTTATTTATTGCCAAAAGGCACAGAATCTTACTCCAGGAATATACTGTTAGAGATAGCCTTGATCAGCGAAATTTTTCAGCATGTGCTCTGCCACGATCTATTTTCCCGCTAAGAGGAAGGGGTGAATCATGTCGGTACTGCCAAAATCAGCAGGCAACTGAACTTTAGTGCTCCTTATTACACCCATATGGCAGTGACATATCTCAGTCGAAGAATAGTTGTCAAGTCAGGGACAGTAACCTTTGTTTGCAGCCCATTTAACCTGACAGAACACATCACGATTGATGTGTTGTTCGTTCATGACAACAAATCCCTACCAGATCAAATTGAGTGCGATATACATAGCTTGCAGCGTTAGGGGTTTCACTACCTCTCTCTCCGATAGAACGAACAGATCTCGCATGTCTGAAGGTTCCTGCGATTTATTTACCTGTAATTACAAACCGTGCATAGCGGTCGATCACTATTCACTCATATTTGTGCAGGATCTGCCTGCCCCACCTCAATAGTTTTGTCCTCGATGTTTCGTGGCCGGATCATTTGTAATAGTGGCGAAGGGATCTCACACCAGATTGGCTATTAGCAATTTTAAGTAACTAAGCTCAACAATAACAACAGATTGCTATATAGCAATTTAGTAACTAAGCTCAACAATACAACCAGATTGCTATTTAGCAAGTTACAGTAAATTAAGCTCAACCAAGTACAAGAGTTATGAGAAAGAAATAACCAAACTGTTCTCCCCATAGTAATGGTGAAGGTGTACGTAGGAATAGGCAGCTAGGCACCAAAGCAATGTAGTTCAGTACTAATACCCGACAAAAGAACAGAGAAGGCCACTCTATAAACCAAACAAGCGCTTTTAATGCTATATTGGAGCTAGCACTGCGAAATATAGCAGCAAAAAAGATGAAGCGTCATGATCGCTTACTCGCCGATGCTCTGCTCTTCTCTCTCCACAAATGCTACAACATTTCAGAGAAAAACGGCCGGCCGCCGTCGCCGTCTTGAAGGGCCTTTGTTCCAACTCGACGGCGGCGATTCGGTCTCGTGCACAAGCGGCACGGGCGATCGCCCATTGACGAACGGTCCGGCTTCATGACGACAGGTGAACTGCCAGCCTTCTCAGTAATGCAGAGTGGGCGTCGAGCCTGCCAGTCCGCCGGCGACCTCGCGCCAGTCGAACTCCCAGACGAGGTTTGGCGACGAATACTCGAGGGTGGAGCACAGCGCCAGGTCGCCATTGGGGACACACCAGCCACGGCGGTGGGCCCGAAACGGCATCATCCAATGATCTCCCTTGCCGCCAGGTGGAGTGGTTCACGTCCGCGTGCGCTCTCGCCACAGCCGAGGAAGCGCTCTCCGGGCCCACGGACAGAGAACAGCCTGCGCCGCGAGCGCCCCGTTATGACCGCCTGCGAGCCGATCCGAGTGCCCTGGATCTCCTCCCATGCCGCGAAGTTGCACCGGCGTGTTCGCCGTAGCACCGCCCCAACGGAAAGTACCGTCCCGCTACTCAGGCAGCGAGAGAAAGCAGGGCCCCGTCTCGTCTTGCTCACGCGCGTGCACAGGCTGAAAGGCAGCGTAGGGCCGGGGAGCGAGGATCGCGCGGAGACCTGGCTCAGCACATCCGCCTTGAGAGGTTTTCCGAAGAACATAGCAGCCTGAGAGGTGCCTCCTCCCGCACCCGTACGCCGTCGGCCGCCCACGGCGGCAAGGCCAGATCTCCTCGCCTGAGAGCCTGGCTCACTGGGCATCGGCCGAGAGCATTATGGGACAGAAGTGGGGAAGGTTAGAGGCGCAAGGTCAGATACCCACAAACTCGGCAGACGCGGAATGCCAGAACAACAGCTCGAGACCTGGGGTGGGTGCAGGGTGCCTACGACTGCGCGATAATCGGAGCAGATTGCTGACATCTCGCCGTCAAGCAGTGGGAGGCCACAGTCCCGCCGATACGCTTTCCCAGGGATGGTGAGCGTTCAACGAGGAGGCCCAGGCGACGCAAGTCGCACGCACGAGTCGCACGAGGCGGGGGCCGTCACTAGCCTCGATGGCGGCGGTATGCAGCGCAGGAAAGCAGCCACGAGACGTGATTCCCTCACTGCATATACGATGGCGCGAGCGCCGCAGCGACACCCAGCTTGTTACCCACCTGAGACTACCCCTGGAAAAACGAAGGCTTGGTCGCTCGGGGCGGAGGAAGGCGAAAGAACCGTAGCGAAATTGAGGAGACGTTGCGAGGAGCTCGCGCGGCCAGAGGCACGACCAAGTTGCGATCCTCCCTCACCCGCGCGTCGCCGGGGCGGTCGCCCGAAGCACAGGATGCTGACACCAAGCGGAGGCGACAGAACATCGCGGCAAGCAACCGCCGGACGCCCTGGAACGACCCTTCGAAAATGCGCCCCGAGGTCACAACAAAGAACAGCACACCGCCCCATGCCAGCAGGCGAGACGTGGACCAGATCGAAAAAAAGCACGCACTGACGGAGCCACAAGCGAGCGCCCGCGCGAGTCGGAGAGGGAACGGCAGCGGCCAAGGCGGGCCGGGCAATTGGACGCGACGGCACCGGGGACTGATGCATGCATCCGCGAATGCGCGCCGCCCCAGCGTGGGCCATACGGGCGCCAGCAAGCCTGCTTGGCAAACAAGCGTTGCGCAAGAGCACGGCCGCGTGTGAAAGAAGGAGCGAGGAGACAAGAGGCAAGACGCGGAGCGCCGGGCCGCCCGCCGACCGCCGAGTGGGGAAAACGGCGAACGAGCGAACGCCGCCAGACCGGCGCGCTGCACCAAGGCGGCCGGCCTCGGCTGGCGCCGCGCACCACGCGCCGCCACGAAGATTTCGTGCCCGACAGACCAGTGCGCACGGCCCGGGCCCAGCGGCGGTAAGTCGAAGACGCGAACGTGAAACACAGGCCGCGGGCCGTGCTCCGCCGCAGAACTAGCCG
>CM020185.1:3499966-3569254 GCA_009805545.1 Oryza longistaminata | reverse complement strand
TCATCCACACCTGCCACTCCCTGGGCGTCATCCACCGCGACCTCAAGCCCGAGAACTTCCTCCTCCTCAGCAAGGACGAGGACGCCCCTCTCAAGGCCACCGACTTCGGCCTCTCCGTCTTCTACAAGCAAGGCACGCCTCCATTGATTTCTTTCCTTCATTCCTCTCCTCAATGGCGCATCCTGAATTGAATTCATCCGTTTGCCGCCATTGTTGATTGCAGGAGAGGTGTTCAAGGACATCGTCGGCAGCGCGTACTACATCGCGCCGGAGGTGCTGAAGAGGAGCTACGGCCCCGAGGCGGACATCTGGAGCGTCGGCGTCATCCTCTACATCCTCCTCTGCGGTGTTCCTCCATTCTGGGCTGGCAAGTCATCTTGATCTTTCCTCCCATCCATTTCGTCGAACACATCAACGGCGATGTGATGGCTGGAGGAGTTAATCGATCTCTCATGTTTCAGAATCGGAGCATGGCATCTTCAATTCCATCCTGAGAGGGCAGGTGGACTTCACCAGTGACCCATGGCCACGCATTTCAGCTAGCGCCAAGGACCTTGTCAGGAAGATGCTCAACTCCGACCCCAAGAAGAGAATTTCAGCCTACGAAGTCCTCAGTACGTGCCTCTTCTGCTTCTCCATTTTGCATCGTTTCATTTGGGATGTTTGAAATTTTAACTAGCAATGCAATTTTTGGTTGTTGAATTAGATCACCCGTGGATCAAGGAAGATGGAGAAGCGCCTGACACGCCGCTTGACAACGCTGTCATGAACAGGCTCAAGCAGTTCAGGGCTATGAACCAATTCAAGAAAGCAGCGCTAAGGGTCTGTGATTTTGTTTCCCCTTTCAGCAACTACGCTTCTGATCTACGAACAACCCACCTCAGCTTCTTGTTTCTCACTGAATCCGTTGGACAAAAAAAATATATAAATTAAAAGGTCATTGCTGGATGCTTGTCGGAGGAAGAGATCAGAGGGCTGAAGGAGATGTTCAAGAGCATGGACTCTGACAACAGCGGCACCATCACCGTCGATGAGCTGCGCAAAGGGCTGTCCAAGCAAGGGACCAAGCTCACGGAGGCCGAAGTGCAGCAGCTAATGGAGGCTGTAAGTGTGCACACACTTGGGCCTTAGCTTTCTTGTATCCGAGTTGTGATCTGCTACATGGTAGGTTCAATGCTTAATTGCATGTTAAATTTGCTGCGAATTCAGGCCGATGCGGACGGGAACGGAACCATCGATTACGACGAGTTCATCACCGCGACGATGCACATGAACAGGATGGACAGAGAGGAGCATCTTTACACCGCGTTTCAGTATTTCGACAAGGACAACAGCGGGTAACTACTGCAGATTCTCCCAAATCTGATGCACAAATACACAGGAGAGCAGTGAAATTCTTGATTTATTTATGATCTGTGCGTGTACCTCTGCAGCTGCATTTCGAAGGAGGAGCTCGAGCAAGCGCTGAGGGAGAAAGGTCTTCTCGATGGCAGAGACATCAAAGACATCATATCAGAAGTCGACGCCGATAACGTAAAATCGCAGCAGATTCCTTTGCTCTACAAATCATTTCTAACATTCTCTACAACCTGTGTGACACGGCAATGCCAATGATCAATGTAGAGCTGATGAATTTCGCCGAAATTTTAACTGCAGGATGGAAGGATAGACTACAGCGAGTTCGCGGCGATGATGCGGAAGGGAAACCCGGAGGCCAATCCCAAGAAGCGACGGGACGTTGTGATATAGGAGAGGAGCTTGACAACAAAACAAAAACATGATCTTCATCATCGATCAGTTTTGGCATCGAAAAACATTTGTCACGACAGGTTGCACACACACACACACTCCAGAGGAATTGCTTGCTGCTGTTTCATGGCATGGTATTACATGCACCTAAAAGGGTGAAATTAATTGGAAGGGATGGTGGGCAGGGAGCCTTGCTATGTGTCAACGTTGTGAACACAATGGGTGTGATGCTTAATTTTCCTTTTTGGTGTTGACCCAAACTCGATCGTGCTAGAACTGTTCGTATACACTTCTTTGTTTAGCGGCCTCTTTGGTGTACGACGGCGACAATGATAAGCCGTATGTTCAGATGTAAGATAAGAGATTAGCATATGGCAATTGGGCACGCGCTAATTGATTGGGCACTATATTTTTTTTCCTCTTATATATACATGAAGTACTTAAATACTATAGAACAATATACCGTTCCAACGGAATAGTTGATATCATAACAACATCAGCATGATACCTAGATATCAGATCTAGTATATACGAGGTATCGTGTTGACGTCAGCTATTCTGTTGTAACGGTATACTGTTACGTAGTCTCACTTTACTGCATCACTAAGTAGCTATAATTTGGTCTCACCTTGATTGATGATCGGATTGACATAAAAAAAAAGTACTATCATAAAAAATCCATCGCTCATGAGCTGCAGAGACGCATGAGGAATGCACTAACGACCGCCTGGAGGCCTTCGGCCGTGTGGAGATGAAGAAATGAGAGAGTGCGAGTGGGACTTGGAAGGCGTGTGGGATGGCCGACGGAGCTCAGCGTAGAGGCGTGCAACGACCGGTGGAGCTCGGCATGAAGAGTGTGCGGTGACTGGACGAGCTCAGCACGGAGGGTGTGCAGCAACAGCTTTAGAGCTCGCGTGTGGAGGGTGTGTGGTGGAGTTCAACGTGGAGGACGAGGGCCTGTTGAGGAAGACATGGGAGGTGTGATGTGGAATAGGGGGATGGGAGTATGGGATCGGACTTACGATTTCCACTGTCGGCCCTTAAGGAGGATCACCTGCAAAAATAACCTATATCTATTATATTATTAAAACAGCTTTGAAAGGAGGCACCACGTTCGCTGTGGGGACTAGAAATTCCCACATTAATCGGAGAAAAAGAAAAAAGAAAAGAAAAGTCCAAGTAGAAATACAATTTAAAAATAGCTGAAATTCGGAATTAAAAATAAGCAATATTGAAGGAAGTTTCCATATAAGAACCCAATACGAGATTAATTAAAATTCGAAATAAAAATAAAATAAAATCTAAAATTAGAAAAAAAAAAGAGAGCACACGACCAATTAACCGGCAGCGCAAAATAACACCGGCGCGAACTCTAGCCGATGACGACGACCAACCTGCAACTGCAAGCAGCAAGAACGGGGTGAGCTAGTTACTGCTGCTCCATTCCCATTAATTTCTGCTCAGCACCCCACAGACACGGATAATTTAATTTCGTTATGCTCTTTCTTCAATTTCTTAATTAAGCCGTGGGGAATTTAGATGTTTCTGCGGCCCTCTATTTGTGCCTCTAAAAGTAGTACTACTAGACTATAGAAACTCTCAATGTTATAAACACTTTAAAAATCATCAGTAGAAAAGTACCTCTACTACTACAGCGAAAGAGGTGCTCGTAATATTTTTTATAGTTGAATTCGTTATGCTCTTTCTTCAATTTCTTAAGCCGTGGGGAATATAGATGTTTCTGCCCTCTCTTTGTGCCTCTAAAAGTACTAGACTATAGAAACACTCAGTTTTATAAACACTACAAAATCGTCACTAGAAAAGTAACTCTACTTAATGTTTTTACTGCAGTGAAAGAGGTGTTCGGTTTGAAGTCTCAAATATTTTTTTATTGTTTATTGTGTTGTTCTAAAATTTAAATTAATAAATTTCAAGTTGTAATTAGTTTTGAATCTAATTATTTTTTACTTCAATAATTTACAAATTTTAAATTATTAATTAGTACCTTGTAAAATGATGAGAACTCATATAATTAACAAAGATAAGGTCGTTGTGCTCGCGCTGTGTGGAATTCCTAACCAAATAAATTTGAATTTAGAATTATCAAGGACAAATTGCCAGTCGGCTTGTAGTAACAGTTTTATTTTTTTCTTTTAATATTAAACATTTCCAAGATTAAATATTGATCAATACAGGTTAATTGTATCGATATATCTTAACGTATCAAGATTCAAAATTAGAAAAATTACCCTCCTAATAAAGAGGGTGTTTGTTTGTGGTCGACATATTCTTGCGCGTCTTATTGACCACGCCTTGCTAGCACATATTTTGGCAAGTTGGTGTGATTTTTCTTTTGACAAGAAAAGGCGGTGTGGCATTGATTTGATCTCACCTTGATTGATGATCAGATCCATTTACTACATCTTGAATTAATGTGGTTTTCTTTCCGGAGTACGATAAATATCAACGTACAGATAGTAATGAAAACGACTCAAAAATAGACGGGAACCATATCTATCATTTTCATTTCTATGTTTTTTTTTTCAAAATAGGAATCGGAAACCGGAATGCGAAAATATAATTGAGTATTATCGAGTGTGAAAACAGGATGAATATTTATTGGAAACCGACTTTCTAATTTTTTCTCTAAAACATTTAATAGATAAAAATTTAAAATTTTAGCAGTTAACAATACCACTTTACACCATAAAGATAACATCACAGTTCATAAACACTCTGTCAAATCCATTTTTTCATCTTTGAGAGGGTAAACATTCTTCGAAAAAAAATCTGTATTTGTTTTTGAGAAATTCTCTAAGAAAGTTTCTGACCGATTTCGCTTTCTGACATATGGTGCTATAAATGTATCTATTTCTATTTTCAAGAAAAGAATTCCAATTTTTTTATTTTGAAAATTTTCGTTTCCCGTTTACCAAAAACAGTTTAGAATCCGAAAACTTTCTGAATCGTTTTCAATCATGCGGAAACTTTTCGAACCGTTTCAAATCATATGTATAGAGAGTAGTGATTAAATCATGAGTGATCATGGTACAAAGTAATAATTTGCGAATGTGCAATACTCCTATTTCCTACATTATGTTTGAAGCAGGCAAGCTGTCGAAGATGCTTTTTATCATAGAAGTTTGAATTAACCGTGATGTTTCATCACACCCGTATATATGGGAGTTCAGGGTTAGCTACAGGGCCCCCAAAAATCTGGGTCATCCAAATTTTAATTTTAGTAATAGTATGATCAGTATAAGGATATGTTGAAAGGTAGATATTCTAGTATATAGGCTTTAGTACGTTCAGAGACTATTTAGAGATATTAGTTGAGATAATAAAGGCTCTAACAATTAATGCACCAAAACAAATTTTTTATTACTCTCTTTTTTTTAATCCTCATACAACAAAGTTTTCTTTTATAAACGTTAAAGTTGATGTTAAATCGTCGTTAACTTTAATATCAATACGTGGAGGGAGTACAATTTGATCTCATCTTAATTGATTATCAGATTTATTTTCTACTTCTCAAACTAATTTGTTCCTTTCTTTTTTACTTTTCTCCAGGCAACGGCCGTCTTGTGCAACAAAAACTCTTCTAATATACTAATGTGTAATTTTTTTTTTCTCGCACGTTTGCGGAAAGAAGAGCAGTGGGCAAAGCTGAACCAAAGACGTTTCTGTCAAACAAGTTAATTTGAATCAATGGTGATGTTTCTGTCTTCTGCCCCACGAATTGAACGCCGTAACCACGTACAATACGAGGAGGGCCACCAAACGTACGCCCTCGATCGACGTCTCCAAACAGTCGTCCATCTACGGGAACCTCACAAGTCACAAACGAGCGTGTACGTACATGCCATCGGATAAGAGAGGAAGGACGAGGGCCTCTCGGTCTCGGAGACGACGGCGATCGATGCCATGCCAAAGGGGACAACGTACTGAGACACACAAAGATCAGAGAGAAAGGAGAAAAGCTTTTGTCCATGAAGCAGTTGCAGAGATTTGGAGAGGAGAAAAAGGTTTGCACTGTAGCAGGAGAGACCCCAGTATAAAAGATCTATCTGGTCCAGGCATACATTTATGAGAAAAGACGGTGTGGCCGGCATTGATTTGATTTACGAAATTTAAATTAGTAATTAGCACCTTGTAAAATGATGAGAACTCACATGATTAACAAAGATAAGGTCATTGTACTTGTGTGGTGTGGAATTCCTAAGCAAATAAATTTAAATTTAGAATTATCAAGAGCAAATTGCCAATAGGCTTTTAGTAACAGTTTTAGTTTTTTTTTCAATATTTAACATTTCCAACATAAAAAATTGATCAATACAAGGTTGTATCTATATATCTTAACGTCTCAAGATTCCAAATTAGTAAAATTGCCATCCTAAATAGGGTGTTTGTTTGAGTGAGTACTTTGCCAAACACTATCAAACCTTTTAAAATTGTTTGTTTCGCTGTCACGTGTGTATATATCGTACCACTTTTTTGCAGCGGACTCTACACGTGATACTTGTGGACTCCATCCAGCATATTCGTAAATAAACCTTTTATATACGTGTTTTTAGCGATCTCTAATAAAGTTTCTGACCGGTCTTGCTTTCTGACATATAGTGCTATTATTGCATCCGTTTTTGTTTCCATGAAAAGAATTCCAAATTTGTTTTCGGTTTGAAAATTTCCGTCCAACATTTCCCGTTTACCAAAACATTTTGGAATCCGAAAACTTTCTGAGCCGTTTTCAATACTCCAAAAACCTTCCAAACCATTTTGAATCATATGTATAGAGAACAGTGATTAAAGCAGGAGTGATCATGGTACAAAGTAATAATTTGTGAATGTGCAATACTCCCATTTCCTATGTTATGTTTGAAGCGGGACAAGCTGTCGAGGATGTTTCTGTCATAGAAGTTTGAATCAACAATGTGTTGACGCAAAAAATCGATAACACGCAGTGGTCTGGGAGATCTGCTTAGCACCAGTGCAGGTCCAAAAGAATTGCCTTCGGGTGCTGAGCGTGCAAGATAGTTTGATCCTACAACCAACAAGATAGAAAAAGCAGAATGATGTTTTATCAGGCCCGTATATACTAGAATGCTATCACAACAAAAATTCCTTTGAAATTTGGTCGTCAACACAATAGGGTTAACTACAGGGCCTCCGAAATTCTAGGTCATCCAAATTTTAGTTTTAGTAATAGCATGATCATAAGGATATGTTCAAAGGTAGATATTCAGTATAGGCTTTTAGTACGTTCAGCGACAATAGTTAGTACGATAAATTAAAGGCTCTAACAATTAAGCAAGAACAATTTTTTATTACTCTCTCTCTTTTTTATCCTCATACAACAAAGCTTCCTTTTATAAATGTTAAGAGTTGATGTTAAGTCGTTAA
Organism: Oryza longistaminata; assembly: GCA_009805545.1. Taxonomy (NCBI): domain Eukaryota; kingdom Viridiplantae; phylum Streptophyta; class Magnoliopsida; order Poales; family Poaceae; genus Oryza; species Oryza longistaminata. The sequence continues at coordinate 3,562,105 of CM020185.1, read as the reverse complement.
CTTTAATAGTTAATGCTTCTCTCCTTTCTCTTCTCTTTTTCATGTCAGCAAATTTACCTTTTTAATAATCTTAAGAGTGTGCTATTGTAAAATGACCTAAGTTGCAACTACTACCTCTGTCCCAAAATAATTTAATCTATTATAAGCTAGTATTACAAATCTGTCCACCCATACTACAAAGGTAGTATGGCAATCAACAGCAAATACGGAGTTAGTAGTAATCAACAACAAATACGACATTAATTATGCCATCGTCAAATATGGTTCGCTCAAACGCCATTCCGTATTTGGATTTTACTAAATTGCCACTCTTAATCGGTATTCATATACTAGAATGCTATCACAACAAAAGTTCCTTTGAACTTTCCCTAGTGCATTTTTGTAATCCGCCATAGCATTTTAGCTCTTAAACACTAATTAAGAGTGACAAATTTAGTGAAACCAAAATCCAAAATGGCCACCCATATTTGATGATAGTAATTTTATCGGATTTCTCATAGATACAAGGTTCTTTGTGGCTTGAGGGACATGCAAAACATTTTTAAGTAGAAGATTACGCATCGGGGTTTGCAATATAGAGTGACCAATGTGCTCAATTCTCATACCTGCGCCGTTGGCGGTGTGAACTTGGTCATTTCCTTTGTACTTGTCACGGACAGTGAGCTTATCTAGCTCGCCGGTGATGTGATCCGTCGCCCCCGAGTCCATGTACCAGTTGGAGTCAACTCCATAGGCGTAAGAGGCGGCTGCGGCGAGATGGCGTTCATCCAGCACGTAGCTGTCATCATATCTGTGCCAGCAATCAGCAGCAACATGCCCTCTCTTGTAGCACACTTGGCACACCGGCCGAGTGTCATTGCTGGAGCGTTGTTGCTGTCCTTGGCCGCGTCCTCCACGGCCGGAATTGCCACCTCCAAAATCGCCGCGGTTTCCACGGCCACGGCCACGGCCACCGCTGTTGCCGCCGCGGTTAGCCAGTGCGTTGCCGCGGCCACGCCCTGCTGCATGGACTGAAGTGTTGCCATCTCGCCGTAGATTCAACCTGTTTTCAAAGTTCAACAATTGTGCATATGTTTCTGACAAGGTAATGGGTTCAGATTTGGCTGCTAGAGCAGAAACTACAGAATCATAATCATCATCTAATCCATTCAAAATAAAAGCTGTTAGCTCTTCAGCATCACACTGCTTCCCCTGATGCCGTGAGTTCATCTGCCAGACCCTTCATCTTGGCGAAGAACTCGGAGATTGTCAGGTTTCCCTTCTTGGTGCTGGTGAGGGAGAGCAGCACGTTGAGGGATCGGGCACGCGTCCGGGAGTTGAACATCTCCTGGATCATCGTCCACCCTTCCGCTGCGGTAGTCGTCGTCACCACCTGAGACAAGATGTCCCTTGACAGCGATGAGAAGAGGAAGCCGAGGACTTGTTGATCCGCAGCGAACCACTCTTCATATTCTGGATTGTCGATGGTGACGGTGACCTTGGTCTTGTCATCTTCCTTCTTCGTGTTCTCTACTTTGATCTGAGCGGCGGGGGCGACGGTCTTGCCGTTCAAGTGCCCCTCAAGGCATGCTCCGCGGATTGCAGTCAGCACTTGTGCGCTCCATAGTTGATAGTTTTGTTTGTTCAGCTTTTCAGAGACTTGAAAGCCGAACAGGGGGTTTGATGTGGAGGAGGTGGAAGAACTAGCCATGGTAGATTGGATCTAACTTCAGCGCTCTGATACCATGTAGAAGTTTAGGATGGATGGATGGAACGTTGCCCTTCTTGGTAGGGTCGACGGCTGCGTGTTATCACAAGCACACGAATCGGTGCAGATCAATACAAATATATACATGTGATCAGATAGAGTCCGGCCGGTATAATCCTAACAACAAACCATAACAAACTCTATAACAAACTACCAGCCAGCTCTTATCCATTTCACATGCGTTACATAGAATGATAAACTCCAACAGCCATTGCCAGCTAGCTTGCCACCTACCGTGCCGCCACCCAGGAACCCGGCAGCCGCACCCCCTTCTAGCCTCCGCCTACCCTCCCACGTGCGGCGCCTGCTCTAGGCTCCATAGCAACCGCCGTCCATCAATGGGGTGGCGGGGATTTGGGTCAGCCGGTCGGGGATGGATTGGGGAATCGATGGAGAATTGAGAGAAGAAGAAGGGCAAAACAATCATTTTGTATGGTTTCTCTCTCATCAATTTAATGTGTCCAATGTCCTGCAGTAAATTACCACACTTTTAAAGATGTGATGTGATGTTGGAAGTTTGATATAATTGGGGTGAAGTAAACACGGCCAAAACAAAGCAAATGAGCTATAATTAGCACTTATAATTAGCACTAAGTAATGGCTCAGGAGGTGAGTTAAATACCTGCATAGCTCTGCCTGGTAGGATACTAATAAATAATATATACTATGTTATCCTACGAGAATATTTTAGGAAACATTTATGGATGGGTTGAGCCAGCGAAAGGATTACCAATGGGTATTAAATATAGGTTTTATCTTCAACACAACTAGTACATTTTGTGAAATACTACTATATAAACTATCCTCACATATATTTTGCATTATGTTTTATTTGATAATTGCCAAAATCACAATCGGTTAGGAGTCTTTATTTTTGTTCTTATCGGATAATATCAAAGTCTAGACCTAATAAATTATTAAATATATATAGACATACTATATTACACCAGTGACACGTTATAGTACTAAAACGTGTCCAATGTTAGTAATTCTTTTAGAGAGTGAAATCACCACAAATCCTCCTATTAAGCCTATTAGTAAAAGTTTTAATATCAGGTGTTTGAGAAACATATAGCGTTGTAGTAAAAAAAATACTATATATGGGATGCGTAGTAGTTATTACGCATACAACATGTGTTTTAGTGCATCTCTATATATTATTGTCTAACTATTTATAAATAATTTGCCTCTTTCTTAATGCTATTTTTTACTGAATTTATGTCGTGCCAATCAACATAAGGCTTTATTTTATCAAGTTTTTTTTATCTATTTGTTCTTACCATTGTATTTTCATTGATAAAAGGTCTATTGAACATCTAGAATTTGTAGATGGATAAGCCTATTTATCCTCTGTTCCTGTTAGGTTTTGTTCTTACACTTTGCTCAAATGGTTGTCTCTCTTGTTTGTACTCTCATACAAGATTTATTTATTTAAATAAAAAATAAAAATGCCAAAAAAAGACAATTCCACTCAGATTTAAATCCTAATGGCCACAAATATGCATATGTCTGATTGTATATGAATTTATATACCGAGCCCACAAATATCCCAAGCATGCATACACACATGTGTCAGAGATTCAGTGTCGGCTTTTATTCCAGTGAGCATATGTTAATATGACACACTTGCTGTGTTGGTGTGCCCGTGTGGTACGGATATATAATGGTGTTACTAAAAATTAATAGAAACTATTTTTAATAGAGGTTTTATTTCTTCGATAAAGTGTTTTTTTTTCACAATGTGGATATAACTAAAATATCGAATTTATTGTTGAATATATGCATTACAAGTCCGGTCAAGCTCATAACTTTTGGCATGTGAGAGTTGTTCGAATTTTGTGGTCACGTTACTTATGGTTAAGGAGAATTTTCTCTTTTGCTGTATATAACAAGTTTCTACGCTGGAATTATTAGGGCGCCATGCGAGGAAATGTCAAGACAGAATGGTTTGGACAGAATTAATGTTTCTTCAGAAGTTTTGATCATCTATCAAAGTATTGTTTCGCTGGTTAACAACGTTCCGTTTTTTAAGCTAGGGACCAATTAACAATGTCACTAATCCACAAGTGAAAAGATAAATTCGAACAAAAACGCCAAGAAAGTTGCGATTTCCTGATCATGTCTACTTATTGTTTCAAGACAAAGATAACAGATTTCTTGACATATCCTTGTTATATATTACACATCGGTTACGGCGAGAGGGAGGGAGAGGGAGGGGCAATAATGTCCTTGGTGCAGTTGGTGTTCTTCCAGTCTTTGCAGCACTCTCTTATACACTGTGCTCTGTCCGGGTAGCAACCATTTCCAGGGAAGCAGCAGTACTGCCCTCCACTTGACTCTGAGCACAGATCCACCGTGGACTTGTCACCATCCATGTCACTGGTGCTTTCAGCTGCCAAGTAAGAAAATAAAGGATGCAGTAGTGAGATTTGCTATTATTCCCTGTTCATGGTGCAAAAACAATCAACAGGATCATCAAACTAAAATAACTTTTGATATAAACTCTTGCAGATAAGTTGACTTACATTGTGACAGAATGGCCAAGGATCCGAGGACAGCCAGAAAAATAATAAATACTTTGTGTCCAGCCATAGCAAATGACGCAATCTCTACCTATGACCTCTGTTAAGTTTCAAAGGGATCAATCTGTACGAATGGTACATATCCTCACAGATCCTTGTGCTCCCTAAGATATATAAAGCAAGGATGATTGTCTATGTTTATCATCTATTAATGGCGTCCAGGAGGTAGTAATATTCTTCCAAATACTCATCGTTCCTGATCACAGTGTTTAATTTTACAGCTAATTAAGCTCTCGCTGCTACGTTACTGAAGAGTCTAAATTTGGTCATTCTGTTTTACCGCACAGGCATTCATTAGACCTGTCCTGAAAAAAAGAAAACAGGTATCCGTTTCGTTTCCACTATCATACTACCTGTCTTCTATCAGCCGCTCTTGTTAGGGTGTCCATCTGCATAAAGGATCATGGAATTGGGCGGACATGGTTAGAGCAATGGCTGAAAGAAAGAGAGAGACAAAAAAAAAGGTATGAGACAGCCAAGTAGAACAACGTTCAATGTATCGATTTGGTTTAGACTAATAGGTTTCCATTAGTTTTATGATGTCTTAGCTATTTTGCAAGTAATATCTAAATAAAGTTAGAAATACACGAATTTTGAAAGAAAATTATGTCGAGGGCCAGGAGGCCTTATCGGCTTGTCAAGGGTAGCTGGCTAGCCACCTCAAACACGCCAACCAACCACTTCCTCACTATGGAAGGCAAAGGGGTGTCAAGCTAGACCGCCCCCCTGCCAATCATCCTAGAGGCCAACCAAATTTGAATAGGCTCCACATTTTTTTTAACATGCATGATATCTACGTATCATTTTATTAAGATAGAGAAGAAAAGGTGTACGGTGTTAGAGAAAGACTCCGACACCCGCTCACTAAGGGTACAACAGAATACCACACACCCAAAGGAAAAAAACACATACTAGTGCATTAGCAGCACAGTCATAGTAAAGAGATCACGGAGCCTAGCAGCTCCTGCTAGGTACCAAAGAGCGCCCTGATTAGCGATGGCTCGGAGGACATCAGCCAAGCATGGGGTAGCGCCATTAAACACATATAGCCGACTCTATTTCCATACTTTACTTTATTTATGGAACATTTATTCGATTGACCGATTGGCCTATCGGCCATCCAATATGATGAAGGCAATGCCGACATTGAGGGTGAACTATAGCCAGCATGATGTGGTGGATTGCCAGTAGAATATAATGAATCACAAAGAATCCTGCTATACATCCGACGCAAATCGTCCGATCAGCGTACGACTGGAACGGCAACCACAAAACTACGCGACGGCGTGAGTCAGACTAGCTATATGGATCGGTCCTACGCCATGCGCGTCTGCCTCCACGTCATATATATGCAAACCCGTATATAAGTCCCTGTTGGATGCAATTTGCAATCCCAAACTATAGAAGACAACTTTGCATGACGCTTCTGCCGGAGTTGAGGTTTATCTGAATCCACTAAAATATTGAATCCACTGTCTGCTAACTTGACCTCAACATTTTCTCGTGTTGTTTTCACGGCTGCAAATGCAAGGCACTATATGGTTTCAAGTTCAATTTTCATGGCCATAATTCCCCAAAAAAAATCATGGCCATAACAGGATGCAAGGAACAAAATATAAATACAATGAAATCCAAAACCACAAGCATAGTATCTATTCGTCAAATAAAAATAAACATGCAAACATGTTGTTTTGTCTATTTCGTCGATTGAAATCGCAAGACATATAACCAACATCTGATCCCTCTTTGCAAGCAACATAAGCTGCTACTTGGACTTCTGGAAAGGCCCAACAAGTTGGAAATTCACATCGGAGCCCAAAAAGATCACGTCACATACGGCAGTAACACCGCGGACGTCGCATAACGGCATAAGCGGTCGTACAAAGAGTCGGACGGCGGAGTCGTGTGAATAGCATTTTCGAATCACAAATCCACCAGGGAACATGCTAAATAGGTTTGATATCTTCTACAATCGTCAACATAGTGGGTCCGAGAACGTCCTGAATATCAATTGTCGATTTAGTGGATTTAGGAACTGCTGAATAGGCTCGACATCACCTTCAGTTGTTGACATGGTGGATCGGTTAGATTGTGAAGGTTTGCCAATACATTTATGGCCTTCAAGCTAGTTATATGCTCTGATTCGTTAGTTTTTTGGGAGATCATAGAGGAGATGGTGTTTCTTTGCTAGCATAGGGGAAAAGCACCTATCGAGTACAAGGCTACATCTTCCTCTTTTTTTTTTTGAACGACCCGCACAAGACGGTGCGAAGTTCTATTGATAGAGAAGGAAAAAATTACAAGATTACAACTCTGGAAGGTCGTAACCAGGAAAAACGAAAAAATATACCGCCACCCACACATCGACAGCGCCAAACCACAAGTCCTGGAGAAGACTAGCACCAGAACCGGCCGCCGCTAAGCGTGACCGACCACCGCTAAGCCAACAACAGAATAATCAAAATCACCTAAAACCTGACCCTTACAAACAACACAAAGTGCCCTCTGCGTGGCCAACTTATTAAACTAGACGCCGCTACAAGAGGAAGAAATCTAGAGCGTGCTTGTGCCAACAGTTCGGGTGGTTTTGGCAAGGGGATGCCTAGACGACGCCAAGGAGAGAAGCGATGAAAACACAACGCCGCCGTCCGTTAAGGTCTCAAGAGAGACGAGGTTGGGCTTTCACCCGGCAACCACCCTTGAGGGGTGAGACGGCACGACAACGCCCTCAGGAGAGAATGACACTTGAGCACCATCGATTGTCAGTCCGGCCAAGGCCGGGCTGGGTTTTCACCCGCCGTCCACCACCTTCAATTACACAGAAACACCATTGCTCCACCACCATCAAAACCATCGCTGGTGCATGGGTACACTGCACCGCCGCCCCCCGCCGAGCAGTCTCCGCGTGCAGCCACCTCACCGGGCTCCGCCTCACCGACATCACCTCCGTCGCTGTTGCGGTCTCCGAGGCCTCATGCGACGGAACTCCATTGCTCCACCACCATCAAAACCTTCGCTGGCGCGTGGGTACACTGCACCGGCTCCCCCCGCCGGCCAGTCTCCGCGTGCAGCCACCTCACCAGGCTCCGCCTCCACCGACATCACCTCCGCCACGTTGGCGGTCTCCGAGGCCTCCGCGCCGTCGCACCATCGCCGCCAGCCGCTGCCTCCGTCGCCCACAGGCCAGCCTCCGCATCCATGGATGCTCCACCACCGCCTGTCATCGTCCGGCCAGATCCGGCCGTCACGGAGTCGGACCTCGCCCGCCGTCACGCCACCAGGCGCCGCCGTCCGTCATCAGCAGCAGAACCCACCGCCAGCCTCTTCCACCGCCGCCACGCCCGCCAAACGCCACCGCCCCACCGCACTACCACCGCCGACTTCCTCCTGCCAGATCCGGCCAGACGGTACAGATCTGGACGGTTCCGCTGTCCCATATGCCGAGCAGCCCCCCTGCCCCTATGTGGTGAGAGAAACGAAGCCCCGCGCCGTCATCCTTGCGGCCGCGTGGCTTTGCCGGCGGCCACTCAAGCGTCGCGCGAGGCGGAGGAGGAGGAGGAGAGGCGGACAACGGCGGCCTAGTCGCCTCCCGTGTCGCCCGAGGGGGAGGGTTATCAGTTGGAATATGACTCCAGTCTCTCTTATATCTAATTTTGCGCTAATTTTGAGCTAATAATTTAAATTTTATAAGTGCTACTTGGAGATTTTTCTAGGTAAAGAGGGATGGAAAAAGAAGAGATGTGAGGTTCACATAATGGGTTTTGCAATTTTAATTTTGGCATGTATTCAAATCATCTGGACAGGTCAACACCACTAGAATTGGTCCAATCCGGTTTGTCAAGAGTTTTAACAAAAATGGTCAATATATAGTCTCTGGTATGAAAAATATGAACGACTTTCTAACATTAGAAAATGTTCAGGAGTTTAAGATAGACTTTTGTCAGTTTTTCTATTTCTCAGCCACCAGTTTTTTTATCCGTACACGGTACACCACATGTCCATGAGTTCATGAGTTTTTTTTTATTATTTGGAAAATGTCTGTGCCATCTATTTCTCAAATCACCAATTTTTTCTTATCATGCATTCCGTTTTTATCACTGAATCAATATCAACTACCCACAATGTTACCTTTGCTTTCCTCACCGAATTTATTATGTCGACTAATAGTATCCAAGTATAACACTTATCCTAAACATCGTCCTATTTTTGTTATAAATTAATGATGTAAATCATGTTGGATAATCTTATCTAATCTTATCATCCATATTTTACTAACATCGCTAAACATGGACTGTGGTCTATTGAAACGTCTTCCCGACTTTTAATGCAATAGGTAATAGTGATATTATGCTTATTCATGTGTTTTTTTAACTCTCAATACGAATATATTTTATCATGTAACAAATAAGTTCTCTTTCGGACCATGAAAGGCTCTCATACTCAATTTTACAACTTGGCTCCATTGTAACATACTTTCTTAAAACCCATTAAAATTATAGTATTTTCAAAGAGAAAATCCAAGACATACCATTGACAAGCACCAATTTTAAGAAATGCAATGGACAAATGTGAGTTCCATGAAATGCCACCGCACAAACGATTTTATCTCAAATATACCATCGCCGTTAGGGTTCCATTTGAAGCACTCCGTTCAATGCTACAAGATGAACAACGCATTTAACGACGCGAGACGAACGAAATCTGAACAGCGATGGTATTTCTACGACAAATCTGTTGCACCTTTATCTTGTTCAAGTGCTACATAAGCATAGTTATATGTGAGCCAATAATGTCTTCAGACCTGTTTCCCGTCGAAGAAGATACTCCCTCCGTTTTAGGCTATAAGATGTTATGACTTTAGTCAAAGTCAAACTGCTTCAAGTTTAACCAAGTTTATAGAAAAAAATTGCGTTGATACTTGCAATTCCCTACTTAATTTTCAATATAACTCTTAGACGAGTATTTTTCTGGCATCATACATAGTAATAGTACGCATATATAGTTCCTGGCTGATTGTAGAGTGGAGGCTTATCTGTACTTGCAGACACTGTGGATACTCTTTTTGGCAATGTATCTTGGGCCTGATGTGGAGATGTTGGAAATGTTGCATTGGTGATACATTCATGTTTCAGGTTTCCCCCTATTCCAGGTCATATTTTGTACTTCTGTTTTATTTTTGATCAAATCATTTCATATTTTATTTCTTAAACAAACCACATCTGTTCTGTTTAGTCATTAGTGCTATAACTTGTTTCCAATACACTGGAACACATTAAGACTAATTTCACGTGTGAAGTTGCTAAAAGTCAAAACTGATAATAAGAATTATTTAATTAACAGTCTACCTTGGGATGCTGGAATATCTCAGTACTGAGAAAAAGGTGTGTTTCATTACATTCCTTAATAATGAGTTGGAATGGTTGAAATCAAGATTTCAATTTTTCAATGGTGTTGTTGATGCTCTTATCAGATGGATCAGTTGATTGAGGGTGGGAGTAGATTTAATGACTTTCATAGCTTACAAGTTATATCCAATTGGTTTGCCTGTTGAAAACTTTGTGAGTTATACTAAAGTCCTGCCTGGTTACATCTTAATTTTTTTTCCTGATGTACCTTCCATTAAACCCTTTTACTCTCTTCATGAAATCCTAAACTCTAAATTGTGCTATTCTTATCGCTGTGACGTCATCTCACCCTGGATGTCTTTTGTTCTTTGAATTGGTCAATTCACTCTGGGTAATCCAAAATTTTTTAGATCTTGTGAATCTGTGTTATATGACCAGTTTAGGATATTTTGGTATGGTTGATATTGTTGTGCATTGCATTTGACACATTAAGCATAGTGGCCTATCCTAATCTTTGCAGTCTAGCTGTTATTTTAGATCATTATCTCTACTACTTTAAAAGGAGAGTTTCGTTAACCCTACCTTTCTTCCTTTGCCTGCCTCTTCAACCACACTGTTCTGTGAGCCTGAATTGAACCAAGCTTAAAATTACCACCCAATCCGCTCCTCTCTGGCCTCCGCTTCCCTTGGTCACACGGCCACGCCTACATGCTGCCACCAGACCACCTCGTTGTAAATGCTAACTGCTAACCTTGCCATCTCTCTTCCTCCTATTATGGATCACTATCGACTCACAAGGGGATTGGTGTCTATACCAACACTTCCTCTTGGGACTCAGGTAGTGTTTGGTTGCAAGGATGGGATGGGATGGGGCGAACCCACTTTTAGGGCTGAGTGGGTTGGGTTGGTCCCTGGAGAGGAATATTCCTCTTATATCCGGAACCACCGATCCGGCAAAATCAGCCGGACGAGTCGTCTCACCTGGGACGATTGCACGTGTGAGCCGCGCCACTTTGCCCCGCTCGCTCACATCGTCCGCGCTCGCGTGCGCCGTTGTCTGTCCACGCTCGCTCGCGCTGCTCGCCCTGTGACGCCGCCCTGCGGAGAGCCAGATCCACCGCCCTCGGGAGCCCCTGTGGTGATGACGACGGCGCGCTCGAGCGTGGCAGGCAGCTTGGGCCGGTGGCGGCAGGGGACTCGGTGACGGCGGATCCGGTCGTGGGGAAGACGGCGGCGGCGGATCCGGCGATGGGAGGGCTGCGGCGGTGAAGCTTGGCTGTAGGGAGCGGCGGCGGTAGATCCAAGAGCGGGGACTTGGCGGCGGCGATCCGGCGCAGGCGATCTCTCGGATCCGCCGTGCGGGCTCTGGTTTGGCGACGATGACAGAGGGCAAGGGTGGTAGCTCTCGGGCGCGGCGGTGGCGGCGACGACGATGGTCGTTGGCGGCGGCGTGCGGCCATCGTCGTGCTCCTCCGCCCGCCCGGCTGTCGTCGAGCCGGAGCTCCTCCGCTCGCTAGGCCGTCGTCACACATCTCCGCCCGCCGTCGTCCATCTTGTGAGCCCGCCCTCACCGCTCTTCCTCTTGCTCGCCGCTGGCTTGCTTGCCCGCCCGCCGGCCCATCTTCATGCACCGGCGCCGCTTGCGAACACCACCGGCTTGCTCGCCCGCACGCCCGCTTGTTGACGTGGTTGCAAACAGCGTCCATCCCATCTCTCCCTCATCCTTCAACCAAACAAAAAATTGGGATCGTCCCATCCTACAAACCAAGCATGTGAGTGGGATCATTCCAACCCCAAAATCAGGATGGTTTCATCCCATCCCACCTAGTCTCGAAACCAACCATGATTAGGGCTTGTCTGCAGCTACCCAAGCCACATTGAGTTCAGAGATGTACCCACCATTGTTCCTCAAGGCCAAGCAGACAAACACAAGGGCTTCCAGTGTGCCATTGCTGTCTTCATCCTTTAAGGATAAAGGCCTTTTGCTGGGCTCAATGAATGCTGTATGAGAAGATGGTGTGTCTTACCCAGCCTGCATGTGATCCTACACAATGGATTTGACCATATGAGCCCCCTTCTCTCTTCTCTGCAACTAGCTTCTTTTTACCAGCAACAAGGTTAAGCTTTCAGGATAATGAACTTGGCTCAATGTTGTAATTCTTTGGCAACTTAGTTCTTGTACACTTCATTCTACGATTCATGTCATGATTACTCCTCTCTGTTCTTTAAACGTTTTAGCAGTAATTGAGGGCTGATTCACATATAGAATTATAATCATCAGATACTAGCTATGTCCTTGTATGCAATTGCAGTTTGAGCATCAGTTGCTAACATGGCAAAACGACCAGGAAAGTGTTCCGCTGCCTAATTCATTATAAAATCATGCTTTTCATTGAATCCTTCGAAGGTAGATGTGTGGGGGGCGGTGGTGGTAATAGCATAGTGTACTGCTGATCGGCTTATTGTATTGTACTATATTTCTACAGTTTATTTAAATTGACATATATTCCTCCAGCTGAAAAACTCAGTTTCTGCTTTGCATGATGTAGTTTCATTTGCTCCTAGAGTTGCTTCCATTTGTGTTTGTTACTTGCAAATTTGGCATAACCATTTGCCTGAATAATTAGGCTCATTAAACAGCAAAAAAGAACTTTTCAAATAGTGATGATCACAATAAGGCTGTAGTCTGAATGGAGGAATGTCAAACTCAATCTCTTGATTTGGTCCCAGTGTCCATTTCTTAGTTTTGTTGATAATGTTGGAGGGTTAGCGGCAACAAAACTCGGATAAGTTCTGCATGGTATAGAGCGGACCTCGTCAATTTACGTTAGCAGTATTTGCAGTTTCCCATAGAACAGTATCGCTGTATGATATTCAAGTTTGGATTCTAGTTTTGAGATAAATTTCAATTGAGTATGGCCAATTGGCTACTCTCATATTTCCTTTGCTTGCTTTCGTTTTTTAGATTTGATGGATCCTCGATGTGGCTGACAGCGCTGTAGCATTTGCATCATAATTGATGATTATTGGTCTGAGGACTCTGCTCCATAGTATTCAGTAATTTCTCGAGTCCTAGAACACCGATCTTCCAGCTGAGATAGTTGTGATACAGAAGTTGGCCCTATCTTGATGATGGTAATATATCCGAACAAAGATTTCATATATTTATCTCACTATGGAAACCGGACTGAGAAGTTTCAAGGTTTATTTCAGCGTCTGTTTTTTATGAAGCTCTTGAAAATTATATGCGACATGTGAGTTTAGTTGGTCACAGACTTAGGTCGCGCTCTTGTATAGTTTTTAGATAAATAATACCATGTTTGGCATTCTTAATTTTTCCTGGTGCCGTTTATATCCATAAAATTGATGCTTGATGAAAATGTTGAATTACGGATGATTATTACTTCCTACTACTACTCCATGTTCCTATTGGTGACGGTGAGAGATGAAGGAAATCAAAATTGTGGATTGCGACCTTGTTATGAAAGTGGTAGGCTCAGTGTTTTGTGTTGATAAAGATTACATAAGATCTTAAGGAATAATCCATCTAATTTTCTAGAGACACTACTACAGAAATCGCATAGATGCTACTCCTCCATTTCATAATGTAAGACTTTTTAGTTTGCTTATATTCATATTAGATGTTAATGAATCTAGACACACATATATATTTAGATTCATTAATATCTGTAGGAATGTAGCAATGCTAGAAGACTTACTTATGAAACGGAGAGGAAGTAGTTGGGAACCTAAATAGGTATTGGATTTTCTAACCATCACCTGCAGGTGGCACCAAAGTGAAGAAATCAAGGATATCGGTTCCTAGGCTGACACATTTGAGGCTCTATGAATGAAAAAAAAAAAACGTCTCGATGCATTGGATCAAATCATGCCAATGCTTCATGCTAAGATCTAAATCCCAAATTCAATCGAAATCATCACAAAATCATAAAAAAAAAATCCCAATCCAACACAAATTTAAATCCCAATCCAAATGGAATCATTAAAAAAAAACAACATATAGGGAAGGAGATGGAGAGGTGAGAGGATGAGAAGATGAAGGAATATTTATGTTAGACAAGATACAACGCGCAGTACTACATGTGTAGCTGACGTAGGGTATCATGTTTATTTTTACTCATTGTAATCGTTTGGAACACACGGCACATTACTAATTAACAAAGGTTAATTCTGCCACATCCTATAAAACTATTATCATGTCATATGTTCATACCCACGTGCCCAGCATCCTCAAAAAAAAATGCTTCGAGTAGATAATAGAACTGATATTCAGTATTAAACAGTTCAAATTTATATTATTTGCATAACGTCTTATGCTTATGAAGTTAACACCAATAGATACCTTTAAATTTATGTGCTACATATAGCCTACAGAATGATGTGTGTCAACTGCGCGCGGTGAGCATTTTATGTTCTCTTGTTTGATCTTTCTATTCATTCATTTATGCGGATCAAATACTAAGATTATTCCATTTCCAATTTCATCTGTTTCATTAGATATCAAATTAACTAATTATCACATCCGACCTAAAATATATATGATTTTTCCCATCCAGTTATAAGGCAAAATCCCTTATAAAATAAAATTTCTTATATTTTAGAAATAAGGTGGTAGGTTTCATGCATGTAATGGAGATTACATCGTCAGAAATGGAGTTTAGTATCTAGTAGAAACGTAGGTGGGTAGATGGCATAAGCTATGATTTAAGATCTTCGTAAAAAGAGTAGGAATTGATATTTTGTGTGTGGCAACATATTATTCCGTCTATAATGTCAATTGATTCTAACTATCTGGTATTGGAATGCTGTGGAAGTCTGCTTTACCAAAATTAAAGTTCATTGCTTTGTGGAAATTGCTCCATGTATAGTACTAAGAGCAAGTATAATAGTAGGCTATAAGCCAACTATAAGTTTATGTGGAGGAAAGAGAATTTAAAAAATGAAGAGGGTTGGTTCTCATGCAAGCGCTAGCTATTCACATACTTCAAGATAGATATATTAAATGCATAGGTGAGAGATAGAGAGAGGAGGAGAAAAAAAAAGAGATAACCTTATAGCCCATTTACTATACATGTTAACTCTAATATAAGCTATAAGCTTATAGTTGGCTCTCCTAGAGCAGGTACAATAGCAGGCTATAAGCCAGCTGCAAACATATTTTAAGGAGATAAGTAAAGAGAGAGAAGGGCAGCGGGCTATAGATTTGTAGCCAGCTATAGCACAGACTCTAAGACACAGTGTGTGTATGACAAGTGGGACCATATATTAATAATGTAGTATGTAACTATTGTATGAATGAACTACTCCCTCCATCTATTTTTGATAGTCATATTTCATCTTGGCACATAGACTAAGGATAAGTGATTCTACTTATCATCCATTTAAACATGCTACTAGTCATTCCTCGTAAACAAGTGATTCATTAATATTTACATTTCTCGATGCCCATGTAGCCAATCTTGTGTGGAAGAATGGAGAGTCACGCATTAAATCCAAGAAAGTCATTAAGATGATAAGTTGTTGGATTGAAATATGCCTATCAAAAATAAAATTTTCAGATTTGGAAATATGACTATCAAAAGTAGATGGAGGGAGTATTAGATAGACTAGATGAATTAGAGCTAGTAGTTGGCTATACTATTAAACTTGCTCTTATTATACTTGCTCTAAAGCTGTTGCTAAACAAGGCTACTCTACTAATTTTTTTTTCTCACACAAAAGCCGAAGCGCAGATACATCATCCTGTCTTCTGCAATTGGCCCCTTCATTATGATTCAACCAGCATATCTCTTTATCTCGGAAATCGGTAAAGAATAGTCCAACTGACCAACTGCTACTACTTCTTTACGTACTTCATCCCTCTTCCTTTATATTTTAAAATTTTGACGCGGTCTTCGACATGCTAAACCAACAATATCTATAAAAGTAAAATGTCTTAAATAAAAAGAGTCGCATATTATGATAGTTCGTTAATTTAATGATAAATATAGTAACATCAAATGTAAAAATTTACATGATTAATCTTTTTTAATGTTTTGCTATTAATAGTCAAAATTTTAAAAGTTTGACTTGTCACTATTTAAAAAATGTTTATATTTTGGGACGGAGGGAGTATATTGTACTACTACGTGCCTATAACCTCCAGGGATAAGCAAAGAATCTGAATTTTGCTTTAGAAAAAGGAAGGTAACATAACCAAGCAAATGCCTAAGGGATCAAATTCATTTGGAGGCGCATCATATTGTTAGCTCAGCGTTCTGCATCGACTGTCATCTCAAAATTATTCCTTCATCTGTGCTGCTAATACGAAGGTATGACAAACATTAATTTGATTTTCTTTGATCCACGATATTGGAGGACTAACATCATGTTATATATGGTGCCCAGGAGTTGAACTGAACTGCTTGTCCTGGGTTAATCTTGGTGCTGTTTCTGCTGTTATCTGGTTTTGTATAAAGACAAGGTACCATGCATGTGTTCCGCGTCTAAGCTGCCATTGTATATCTTCCAGTTCAGCAAGAAGAATTAATAGTCAAGTTTCTTTAGTCCATTGTTAGAATGCTAGCCAATCTTTTGAAATATTAATTTCTTTCATATAATGTTGCGTTGGTGTGGACTACTAACATTTATCTCATGCTGTCTTAGGGACTGGAGGAATCTTCGGCTACTATATATCATGGGTTAGACTTCTTGGCATGAATCGTCCCTGCTCTGCGATCTCATCTGAAAGTATACACCATGAAACGTCAGGTACCATTCTGTATGTTAATTAGCAGTACCTTTCAGAGAGAAGTAAATTTACTTAACAGTATTAGTGTGTTTTAGTTGAATTACTTTTCGTAGTCAATTAACTGGCGGTTCAAAGATTGCAGTTGTCTCGACGTGGGTTCTAATGATATCCAAAACATAGTGTTATTGTGTACAACTCTCTCCGTCAAAAAAAAAAGTCCAATTTTAAAGATGAATCTGGACACATGAGGAAGTAACAACACTACTAAATATACATTCTTACTTTTACATACTTTATATTGTGATACTAGGGCCACATAATCTCCTTTTTACACAGTCGTTAATTTGTTGATTAATTCATCCAGGAAAAGGTAGACGTACAAAATAAAACCATGAAAATGTTGATGTGGCACATTGTAGTTGAATCTTGATTTTCCAAACTAATTAAATATTAATTTGAGATTTTTTTTTTAGAAAACCCATGTAAGAAATTTTTAGTATGTATAGCACTTGTCACGAGCTGAGGTTAAAGTTTAACGCCAGCCAGCCAAAAGAGCTCTTACTAGAAAGAGCTGGTGAACACCAGGTCACGATCGCTGACGATGAAGATCGGAATGTCATGGAGACTGACCACCTCGTTGAAGAAAGCCCGTGGCACCGCCGTTGCCGTGTATGGGTGTCCCAGCAGGAAGACGTGAGCAGATTTGGATAGCCGAACGATGACGGTGAGGATGACTGATTTCGATGCGTGGCAATCAGTACTGCCTAGAAATTTAGACTATTTTGTGTATAAATTTCTATTCAGGAATTAAGCTAGGATATATAAAACAACAAATTAATATAGAGATCCAAACATAAATAAAGTAAATAAAGTGTAAACATTTACTAAAGAGGCACTTAATTAGTCCTCACTCTCTCACTGAAAAGGAAGCAGCAGCAGAACCTAAAAATAGCATACTGAACCCTGACATCGACATACTGAATCTAAGAATAGCAGTCCAACCAGGAAAGAAACTCCTAAAACGAAGCCTTGAAGAAAGTTGAACAAGGGCTCCAATAGCAATGCCTTCAAGAAGGTGAACGACACCCGAGGGCGTCGCCATTGCTAGCACCAGCAAGCAGAGCACGGCTTTCACCTCGGAATCCCTTTCAACCATAGCAACCATAGTGGAAGCCACCAAATGTCAGCTGCACACCGAAGGTACCTGCAGTATTCACATCACCTGCACAACAAACCGAACTCCACCGAGCGTTAGAGCTGGACTGACGGTGCCACCGCACAGCCACACAGGCCGCCCAAGCTCCGTCGAGCAACCGACGTCGCCGCTGCCACTAGGGGCCCGGCCACACCTGACTGGTTTTGTATAAAGACAAGGTACCATGCATGTGTTCCACGTCTAAGCTGCCATTGTATATCTTCCAGTTCAGCAAGAAGAATTAATAGTCAAGTTTCTTTAGTCCATTGTTAGAATGCTAGCCAATCTTTTGAAATATTAATTTCTTTCATATAATGTTGCGTTGGTGTGGACTACTAACATTTATCTCATGCTGTCTTAGGGACTGGAGGAATCTTGGGCTAGTATATATCATGGGTTAGACTTCTTGGCATGAATCGTCCCTGCTCTGCGATCTTATCTGAAAGTATACACCATGAAACGTCAGGTACCATTCTGTATGTTAATTAGCAGTACCTTTCAGAGAGAAGTAAATTTACTTAACAGTATTAGTGTGTTTTAGTTTAATTACTTTTCGTAGTCAATTAACTGGCGGTTCAAAGATTGCAGTTGTCTCGACGTGGGTTCTAATGATATCCAAAACATAGTGTTATTGTGTACAACTCTCTCCGTCAAAAAAAAAAGTCCAATTTTAAAGATGAATCTGGACACATGAGGAAGTAACAACACTACTAAATATACATTCTTACTTTTACAGACTTTATATTGTGATACTAGGGCCACATAATCTCCTTTTTACACAGTCGTTTGTTGATTAATTCATCCAGGAAAAGGTAGACGTACAAAATAAAACCATGAAAATGTTGATGTGGCACATTGTAGTTGAATCTTGATTTTCCAAACTAATTAAATATTAATTTGAGATTTTTTTTAGAAAACCCATGTAAGAAATTTTTAGTATGTATAGCACTTGTCACGAGCTGAGGTTAAAGTTTAACGCCAGCCAGCCAAAAGAGCTCTTACTAGAAAGAGCTGGTGAACACCAGGTCACGATCGCTGACGATGAAGATCGGAATGTCATGGAGACTGACCACCTCGTTGAAGAAAGCCCGTGGCACCGCCGTAGCCGTGTATGGGTGTCCCAGCAGGAAGACGTGAGCAGATTTGGATAGCCGAACGATGACGGTGAGGATGACTGATTTCGATGCGTGGCAATCAGTTATGCCTAGAAATCTAGACTATTTTGCGTATAAATTTCTATCCAGGAATTAAGCTAGGATATACAAAACAACAAATTAATATAGAGATCCAAACATAAATAAAATAAATAAAGTGTAAATATTTACCAAAGAGACACTTAATTAGTCCTCACTCCTCTTACTGAAAAGGAAGCAGCAGCAGAACCTAAGAATAGCATACTGAACCCTGACATTGACATGCTGAATCTAAGAATAGCAGTCCAACAAGGAAAAAAAACTCCTAAAACGAAGCCTTCAAGAAAGTTACACCGATAGAATGGTGACATCGTCCGATCCAAACGAATCTCTAAGATTTTCACTCGGAGAATTTCCTTGAAGTGGAGTTGAACAAGGGCTCCAATAGCAATGCCTTCAAGAACGTGAACGACACCCAAGGGCGTCGCCATTGCTAGCACCAGCAAGCAGAGCACGACTTTCACCTCGGAATCCCCTTCAACCATAGCAACCATAACGGAAGCCACCAAATGTCACCTGCACACCGAAGGTACCTGCAGTATTCACATCACCTGCACAACATGGCAACATATTATTCCGTCTATAATGTCAATTGATTCTAACTATCTGGTATTGGAATGCTGTGGAAGTCTGCTTTACCAAAATTAAAGTTCATTGCTTTGTGGAAATTGCTCCATGTATAGTACTAAGAGCAAGTATAATAGTAGGCTATAAGCCAACTATAAGTTTATGTGGAGGAAAGAGAATTTAAAAAATGAAGAGGGTTGGTTCTCATGCAAGCGCTAGCTATTCACATACTTCAAGATAGATATATTAAATGCATAGGTGAGAGATAGAGAGAGGAGGAGAAAAAAAAAGAGATAACCTTATAGCCCATTTACTATACATGTTAACTCTAATATAAGCTATAAGCTTATAGTTGGCTCTCCTAGAGCAGGTACAATAGCAGGCTATAAGCCAGCTGCAAACATATTTTAAGGAGATAAGTAAAGAGAGAGAAGGGCAGCGGGCTATAGATTTGTAGCCAGCTATAGCACAGACTCTAAGACACAGTGTGTGTATGACAAGTGGGACCATATATTAATAATGTAGTATGTAACTATTGTATGAATGAACTACTCCCTCCATCTATTTTTGATAGTCATATTTCATCTTGGCACATAGACTAAGGATAAGTGATTCTACTTATCATCCATTTAAACATGCTACTAGTCATTCCTCGTAAACAAGTGATTCATTAATATTTACATTTCTCGATGCCCATGTAGCCAATCTTGTGTGGAAGAATGGAGAGTCACGCATTAAATCCAAGAAAGTCATTAAGATGATAAGTTGTTGGATTGAAATATGCCTATCAAAAATAAAATTTTCAGATTTGGAAATATGACTATCAAAAGTAGATGGAGGGAGTATTAGATAGACTAGATGAATTAGAGCTAGTAGTTGGCTATACTATTAAACTTGCTCTTATTATACTTGCTCTAAAGCTGTTGCTAAACAAGGCTACTCTACTAATTTTTTTTTCTCACACAAAAGCCGAAGCGCAGATACATCATCCTGTCTTCTGCAATTGGCCCCTTCATTATGATTCAACCAGCATATCTCTTTATCTCGGAAATCGGTAAAGAATAGTCCAACTGACCAACTGCTACTACTTCTTTACGTACTTCATCCCTCTTCCTTTATATTTTAAAATTTTGACGCGGTCTTCGACATGCTAAACCAACAATATCTATAAAAGTAAAATGTCTTAAATAAAAAGAGTCGCATATTATGATAGTTCGTTAATTTAATGATAAATATAGTAACATCAAATGTAAAAATTTACATGATTAATCTTTTTTAATGTTTTGCTATTAATAGTCAAAATTTTAAAAGTTTGACTTGTCACTATTTAAAAAATGTTTATATTTTGGGACGGAGGGAGTATATTGTACTACTACGTGCCTATAACCTCCAGGGATAAGCAAAGAATCTGAATTTTGCTTTAGAAAAAGGAAGGTAACATAACCAAGCAAATGCCTAAGGGATCAAATTCATTTGGAGGCGCATCATATTGTTAGCTCAGCGTTCTGCATCGACTGTCATCTCAAAATTATTCCTTCATCTGTGCTGCTAATACGAAGGTATGACAAACATTAATTTGATTTTCTTTGATCCACGATATTGGAGGACTAACATCATGTTATATATGGTGCCCAGGAGTTGAACTGAACTGCTTGTCCTGGGTTAATCTTGGTGCTGTTTCTGCTGTTATCTGGTTTTGTATAAAGACAAGGTACCATGCATGTGTTCCGCGTCTAAGCTGCCATTGTATATCTTCCAGTTCAGCAAGAAGAATTAATAGTCAAGTTTCTTTAGTCCATTGTTAGAATGCTAGCCAATCTTTTGAAATATTAATTTCTTTCATATAATGTTGCGTTGGTGTGGACTACTAACATTTATCTCATGCTGTCTTAGGGACTGGAGGAATCTTCGGCTACTATATATCATGGGTTA
The DNA here is from genome assembly GCA_009805545.1 of Oryza longistaminata. Classification (NCBI taxonomy): domain Eukaryota; kingdom Viridiplantae; phylum Streptophyta; class Magnoliopsida; order Poales; family Poaceae; genus Oryza; species Oryza longistaminata. Next base: position 3,540,793 of record CM020185.1, on the reverse strand, counting down.
GACTTCTTGGCATGAATCGTCCCTGCTCTGCGATCTCATCTGAAAGTATACACCATGAAACGTCAGGTACCATTCTGTATGTTAATTAGCAGTACCTTTCAGAGAGAAGTAAATTTACTTAACAGTATTAGTGTGTTTTAGTTGAATTACTTTTCGTAGTCAATTAACTGGCGGTTCAAAGATTGCAGTTGTCTCGACGTGGGTTCTAATGATATCCAAAACATAGTGTTATTGTGTACAACTCTCTCCGTCAAAAAAAAAAGTCCAATTTTAAAGATGAATCTGGACACATGAGGAAGTAACAACACTACTAAATATACATTCTTACTTTTACATACTTTATATTGTGATACTAGGGCCACATAATCTCCTTTTTACACAGTCGTTAATTTGTTGATTAATTCATCCAGGAAAAGGTAGACGTACAAAATAAAACCATGAAAATGTTGATGTGGCACATTGTAGTTGAATCTTGATTTTCCACACTAATTAAATATTAATTTGAGATTTTTTTTAGAAAACCCATGTAAGAAATTTTTAGTATGTATAGCACTTGTCACGAGCTGAGGTTAAAGTTTAACGCCAGCCAACCAAAACAGCTCTTACTAGAAAGAGCTGGTGAACACCAGGTCACGATCGCTGACGATGAAGATCGGAATGTCATGGAGACTGACCACCTCGTTGAAGAAAGCCCGTGGCACCGCCGTAGCCGTGTATGGGTGTCCCAGCAGGAAGACGTGAGCAGATTTGGATAGCCGAACGATGACGGTGAGGATGACTGATTTCGATGCGTGGCAATCAGTACTGCCTAGAAATTTAGACTATTTTGTGTATAAATTTCTATTCAGGAATTAAGCTAGGATATATAAAACAACAAATTAATATAGAGATCCAAACATAAATAAAGTAAATAAAGAGTAAATATTTACCAAAGAGGCACTTAATTAGTCCTCACTCCTCTCACTGAAAAGGAAGCAGCAGCAGAACCTAAGAATAGCATACTGAACCCTGACATCGACATACTGAATCTAAGAATAGCAGTCCAACCAGGAAAGAAACTCCTAAAACGAAGCCTTGAAGAAAGTTGAACAAGGGCTCCAATAGCAATGCCTTCAAGAAGGTGAACGACACCCGAGGGCGTCGCCATTGCTAGCACCAGCAAGCAGAGCACGGCTTTCACCTCGGAATCCCTTTCAACCATAGCAACCATAGTGGAAGCCACCAAATGTCACCTGCACACCGAAGGTACCTGCAGTATTCACATCACCTGCACAACAAACCGAACTCCACCGAGCGTTAGAGCTGGACTGATGGTGCCACCGCACAGCCACACAGGCCGCCCAAGCTCCGCTCGAGAACCGGACGTCGCCGGCTGCAATGGGGCGCACAACCGACCCCAACTGAGGGCGCCGGTTCTAGACCTAGAGGAGCTAGGTCTGGCCGTCCCCTCACACACCACTGCCGCACCACGCCGCAACGCCGCCACCAACCCGGGATGGGAGGGCTAGCGCCGAACGCGGTGAGGCAGGCGCCGGAGCTGGATGACCGGCGACCCCAGATCCGCCGGAGGAGAAGACCGCAGCCCGATCCCGTCCCCGCCCAGCTCTCGCTGCAGGCCCGAGATGAGGAGGCCACCGCCGAGTGGGGAGGAGTAGTTCTTGGCACCGGAAGCCCAGATCTAGAGAAAAGGAGGAGGGAGAGAAAGAGAGGAGGAAGAAGGGGAGATGGAAGAGGATGGAGACCCGCCGCCGGCACCACGTCGCCGGTGCCGGCGTCCGACGCGAGCGAGTGCAGCTGGGAGCCCTCGCGCACACCGGCCGTTTGCCTCCCGTGTCACCTAGGGCGAGCAACACGGGAGTCAGGATCGGATCCCACTATAGGGTTCTTGTTGACTCAAGCCAATTAGATCTATGTTAAAGAAAACATAAAACAAAGTCCCCTTACCCTCCAGGTATATTCCCCTCTCCATAATTATGTACGCTCCTAATCTCTTTCCCCTTTAAATCTCCCCTCCTCTTCTCCCGCTCAATTCCTTCCTCTCTTTTTTTAACAAACAAATTATATAAAACACGGATCCGATTATATGTGATGAGGTAAAAAAAATTAAAGACGTTTTCGTCTCGTAATAACGAAAAAGGGCAAAAAAAAAACATGAAAACAAAAAAAGAAAAGTCCGATTCAGTCTATCTATCTTATCTTCCGAGTGCATCATAAGGCAAATAAAATGATTATTATGTTGATTAAGGATGAGATAAAATCCAATCGAACAATCAAGCGATGAGAAAAAGAATCCAAAGAAAAAATAAAACATCACCGGGAAGCCACCAACGCCGTTGCCCACCGGATCCGTCCACAGGGCGCGTCAGATCCCTCGGCCGTCCACCGCCGCCGGATCCATCCGCAACTGTCGCCGATGCCACCACCCGCCACCGGAGGGATCGAGAAAAAGAGGCGGTGAGGGAGCCGCCGCTTCCAGATCCCCTGCGGTCACCACCACCGTCGATATCCACCCGCGGATGCCGCCGACACCGTCGTCGCTGTCGACGCCGCCGTTGGGAGGGCGCCGCCGGATCTTGGGTGGAGAGGCGCCGTCGCTGAGAGGGAGGGACGGCTGTCGCCGCCGTCTCCGCGCCATGCCGGAGACGGGAGGAGAAGGGGGAGAGGGAGCGGGCCTCCGGATGGGAGAGGTGGGAGAGGGAGGAAGCGGCGCCGCTGGAGGGTAGAGGGAAGAGCCGGCGCCGTGGGGGAGGTGGCCGCGCTGGGAGGGGAATGGGGACGGCGAGCCGATCGGTGGGAGGAGGTTAGTTAGCGTTTGATTGATTTGGAACCGATCTGAGCCGTCCATCAAAACGAACGGCTTCATATCGATCGATCGTTGGGCTGGCCTGCTATCCACACAGACCGGACCACTTGGGCCGCACGCGGGCTGGGGTCCAACACATTTGTGGTTACGGCCCCGACGGCAAGTGAGAGGAGTACGGGGAAATTATTTAGACTTTGTCGCTTGCGGGCTGAAGAACATGGGCTGAAAAATGCTCAGAGAGGAAAGAAGGTTATTGAAATAAATACTGAAATGATGTTTGTTTATCAAAAAATTAGCAATTAAGCTCATAAATTGCAATAAAATTTCAAAAGTGTATTAATATGAAGAATTAATAAAAATTAAATCCAACCATATCATTTTTTTTCGCACACTACTTTTACTTGTAAATTAGTTTAAATTATATACTACCTACTGAAAAAATACCCAAATATTCCAGAAAATTTGATTTTCTTTAATTAGAATTTAATATATTTAATTCAATTTTCTCGTTTTTCTTTAAGTGGCAACACGGGCATTTTTGCTAGTTAATATAAAAACCAGTCAATAGCTAGAAAGAGATCATAATCCATGATTTCAGTTTATTTGAACGAATATTTTATTATAATTTAATAATAATAATCAAGGTCCATATATACTATCCTTAATTACTGTAGAAATATTAAATATGTAATAATAGTGGAATCGACGCTAGTCAACCATTAGTCAAATCTATCTATCTATCTATCTAACTATCTATCATATACTAAATGTCCATTAAATTTCTACAAATGCTCCTAGATCGCTACTTGGCACTGTAATAAATTAGAGAAATCACACTAAATTCTAGAAAAAAAACTAAACATCTAACCATCTATTTTCATTTGGTTCATTATTTTTCAACAATCAGATCCATCTTAAAAAAAGGCATCCAACTCCCATCCAGACCCGTATCTATGAATTCTATTACCCAATTACCCCTTCGTCCACCCCCGACTCCCCGCCCTTATTCACACCAATGCTCTCCTCCCCTGTTCCCTAAAATTCTTTTTCCACTCTACATTGGTTAGAAATTATATCTATCTTATAAAAAAACAAAAGAAAGCACATCCCACCTAGCCCACGTGCAGTAATTACATACTCACTTTCGCCTTGTACCCATCTCTCTTCCTCATTTCACGCTTACGTAGTTAGAAGTTATTTTATAATAAAAAATTAAAATAACTTTTAACATTACCCTAAAACATATATCACACATAAAAATTTTATCCAGTTACGTCGTTAGATTATTGAAACTAAAATTATATTTAAAGACTCATATTCATAATATTTCTATTTGCAGTATAATTATGTTTCTATTGGTTTTAACTTTTACATGTCAATCAAACAACTAAAAATACTATGAACAAAAACTGATATAGATTTTATCGTGATGCATAACTTCACAATAATTAAATTACATCTAAAATGATTGAAGTAAAATGAAAGTGAAAAAATATTAAAAATGATATATCTTAATCAGTGAATAAAACTAATTTTATTCTGTTTTTAGTTAATAAAGTAGTAGTAATTAAAATACATTAAATTTGTAAAGCATAAAAATATGATTATAATTTTTTTCTTTACTAAATTTCACTTAATGCGGTAGACCTATTATTTTATACCATTATTTATAAATAACTCAAAACAATTAGATCTATGTTAAAGAAAACATAAAACAAAGTTTCCTCACCCTCGGGTATATTCCTCTCCTCCGTAATTATGTACCCTTCCGGTCTCTCTCCCATTTAAATCTCCCCTCATCTTCTCTCCCACTCAATTCCTTCCTCTCTTTTTCTTAACTAACAAAATAATATGAAAACCAGTCAATAGCTAGAAAGAGATCATAATTCATAAGTTTTCAGTCTATTTGAGCAATTATTTAATGATAATTCAAGGTCCATACTACCCTTACTTATTGTATAAATATTAAATATGTCATTTTAATATATACCCCAGTTTATTGAATGGCAACCCAGAAAACAAAAAAAAAATTATTGTGAAGATATATCAGCGCAAGTCATTCTAAATCCTCTATAGCGCTCTTAAGTCGCCATGTGTCATGTCTTAAAATTTTTTTAAAAAAGAACTTAGAAATTTTGAGGAATAAAAATCATCTAATGGTGGGGTTCCACTTAACAAATAATCCATTATTCAACAATTAGATCTCCTTTTAGAAAAATCTTAAACCTCCATGGGTCATGTCTTAGAAACTAGAAAAAGAATCTTATAGATATGTTTTTTTTTAGATAATGAAAAATATTATAGGTAGGAGTACAGGGTTGGTTCAAAAGTCATATTTGTTATTATTAACTTTAAATTTTATGGCTCATATTGACTAGGTTTTTATAAAATAAAAAATAAAACTATAGATCATGCATATAATAGGGAAGTGTTATTTGCTTTTCAAATGTGGCAAATATCATCCGGCCAATATTTCACTCTTATAAGTTTCTCAAACAAAACGTACAATACATGCCATCGTGAATGCGTGGGCTAACTTACTAGTTCCTTTAAAAAGGAGAAAAAATATATATATTACCCCTAGAGTATTATGCGTACTCATGGATTTCATCGGCCATGATTCGCTCTTTTTTTTTCTCATTCACAAAAAAATAGAAACCGCTTATCCCTATTTTTTATCAATGAGAAATATAATGGATCATGACCAATTAAATTCATGAGTACGCATGATACCCTAAGGGTAAAATGGATATTTTCTCTCCCTTAACAGTGTTTGATTAACAATCGATTAACGGCGATAGTATCTAAGGAAAAACACGAGTTGTTCGATGGTATATTATAGAAGCAAGTTAATCCATGACAACACCGTATAGAAACAAGTAAATCCATGACAAATCCATGACAACACGAGTTGTTCAATGGTATATTATAGTAAAGTGCTTGTTTTGTTTCCATTTTCTTGCAAGCATTATTATACCGACCCGCACTGAACTGCGTTAGAATATTTTCTGCTTCTGGTTTACTTTGAGAGCATTACGGAAGCTGTGGATCAGATACTTATTCAGGAGTAGGGGGGATCACGTACTATTGTTTCAATGGCTAGAAACGAAAAGAAAAGGCTGAATTAGTATTATGAAAAGGATGAAAGAAAACGAAAAGAAAAGAAATAGGTCTAGTGGACCACTCCAACAACTACACTTATTTAGGTACAAACTTTTAGACTAAGGCTACGCTTATCTACGGATGGATGGAGTATATAACATGTGCCTCTATGTCCGTTAGCTGGAGCAGTAATGAAAAGATAAACAAATGATCCATTTCTGTATATATATATATATATAATTCTAGTTTCCACAGTAGGCAATTACACAAACGTGTGCGGTGTTTTTTGATTTAGTTTGGTGGTGCAGTAATATATAGAAAGTAAAGTGCTTAAGTTTTCTCATTCTCCTGCATATATATTCGAGTACCGTACGTGCAAGACATACAAGTGGCCTGCATACTGAACCGTGTTAATTAATTTTCTGCAGATCATCACGTTCGATAGCGTTACGCGCACCGCGGATCAGATACTTGAGAAGTATCTGAGTAACAGCGATAGACCCTATTATCAGGGCGGGCAAAGCATTTACTTTGATGGCTGGAAAGGGTTTGGCACCTCCGCCATCCTTGCGGCCATAGCAGAGTTAGCTGATAGACCCTATTATCAGGGCGGGCAAAGCATTTACTTTGATGGCTGGAAAGGGTTTGGCACCTCCGCCATCCTTGCGGCCATAGCAGAGTTAGCTAGACGTAAGAAATCCATGGACTATGAAATAGTCCTCCATGTAGACTGCTCCGTGTGGGAAAGCAGGAGAACTCTGCAGAGGAGGATCGCAGAGGAGCTGAAACTCAACAGTTCTGCAATGGCCCTGTTTGACAAGCAGGACGAGGATGACGATTTCAGTGGAATAGAAAAGAGCTCCCGGGCTGAGATAGATGAGGTTGCAAAGCTCATCTTTCAGGCAGTAAAGGACCGTAGCTGTTTGCTGATTGTTCACAATGGAAATGATGATGAGATTGATTTTCTTAGGTTTGGTGTTCCTGTGCTTGAGCGGAGAAACACAGTGCTGTGGACATTCAGGGGGAGGTTTCGGCTTGAACCTGCAATCAAAGACAAAGTGAAAAATGCTGATCTTTTCCTTTCTATAGATCATGTAGGTTGGCCCGACATAAATGAATTACTGCACTGTGAGGCTGCACAAGTTAGCCGTAAGATCAGCCCAGCTCAAATTGCCGAATGTTGGTTGTACCTGTCACTTATGTATTATGACCACTCCAACTTCATTTCCCATGATATCGATGCCCATGCTTGCAACTATTGGGTGTGCAATGGGATCATACAAGGAGACAGTGCATGGGAGATTGCCGACAGACTTTATCACCGGATGCGACTGGAATATCTTCCTACAAGACACAACAATGACTTTTGGTTCCAGCACTATTTTGGGAGCCAAAAACAAGCAAAGAATTATCGATGGGTTTCAGTTATGCCCAAGAATTCAGATGAGGTAAAAATTATACAAACATTTTCAGTTCCACTGGAAGTGACATCCTATTTTTTGACGTTCCAAAGATCTAATCCTCCAGCAGTACTGCCAAATCACTTGTTTAGTCAAGGCAGCAAACTTTGTGTACTAAGACTATCTTGGTGTACATTTAGTTTTGCATCCCCTCCTTTTACCTGCTGCAAGAACCTCAAATTTATTCTGATAGACGGCTGCTTAAACAAGGATGCTGATTTAACTGGTGAAAGGTATCACGAGAAGAACGGAAAACAATGGGAATTTCTCCAAAGTTTATGGGTGTTGGACATACGTGATACAAACTGGGACTGGATCTTATCCCCATCAAAGGTGGTGCTGATGGTTGAACTGCGGGAGCTGTATCTCAAGGCTACAGGAAGAAGTTGGCATGATCAGATCTTTCTTGATATGAGTTGTCTCTCTAAGCTTCAAATGCTCAGAGTGATTGATTCCTCTACATACATGAAAGCGGGCGGTACATGACTCATTCCAACATATGATGAACCTGGAGCTCCTTGACTTATCAGGCAACACCACTCTACATGTCTTGCCAAATTTATCAGGGGCAAGTAAACTAAAGGTGCTCATCCTTGATGGTTGTGTTGGCTTGGAAGTAGTGGAGCCCAATACCCTTCCTTTGGAATCATTCAGTTTTGATGGATTTGGACCAGCATCCAGGTCAGAAGAAGAAGAAGAAGAAGCGCGACCAAACACATATATAAATCAAGAGCATATTTGTGTAATTTCCAATATATCTCTGGAGGGATGTGAGCAACTGAAGAGTGTATTCTTACGTGGATTGCCAAACCTCAAGGAGCTGAACCTGTCGGGGACAAGAATCCAAGCACTCGACCTCGAAGCTATGCAGGTCCAACAACTTGAAAGGCTCTTTCTACTGGGCTGTGCGAACCTTACCAGAGTGAAATGGAGTGATCCAAGCAACCCACCACTGAAGTTGCTATGCATAGACACCAGAGGAAAAGCAACAAGAGCGATGGATGGTGGCTGTCAGAGATCTCATCTCTGCAACCGACAAGAGCATGAAGCCCATCAATCTGCACATGTTGTAGCTACGGATGCTAGGTTCCTTCGTGGCTTCATCGCTTATGGGTATCCACCTAGGATTGCGTTTGGTAGAAATGTTCCATCTCAGCATTTCCATTTGCATATCTCTGCTACTGTCAACGACAAACCAGTTCTTCCAAGAGCTAAGGAGAAAGATGTCAGTTCTAGAGATGGATTAATTCCTGGATTCCCATATCTTGATGTCATTGACAAGGTTTTCAACAACGATGGTGAAGATGGATGTTCAGTGCCATATTGCAAGCATCCTGTGCCTCTCGATTGCCATATAGAAATTGCCGAAGGAGGAAGCAATTTGGAAATCGAACAGGACCTTTATGGTATGTGTTCCTTAATCTATAATACTCAATCCTTGCATATACATGACAACTCGTCCATCAGTATTGGTAACCTTGGAGACAAGGAGAACGAACAATTCAAAAATCTCAGATGGTGTCATGTCACAAGGTGCCTTAAGATGCACACGGTCTTTTCCTGTGATGATGATTGGAGGTATGGTGACTTCTTCGTGAGCCTGGAGACACTCTGGCTGGGTATCTCACCTTGTACAAGCCCGCTGCATTTGGAGCAGAGGATTACGTTTTTGGGAACCAAACGCAAGGACCACACCTGCAGCCTTTTCAAAGCTACGGTGCATACACCTGCACTCCTGCCCCAGGCTAAGACATGTCCTCCCCTGGCCCTTCCCCACAATGGAAAGCTTGGAAACCATCCACATCACCTATTGTGGTGAGCTCACACAGATCTTCCCAAAGCCGGATATTTGCTGGACAGAACGTACTGAATTCCCAAGCCTGAGACGAATCCATCTCCAAGATCTCCCCATGCTGCAGGACATATGTGAAACAGCCATGTCAGCACCCATGCTGGAGACCATCAAGCTCAGAGGCTGCTGGGGTATCAAACGTCTGCCAGCCATCCACGCCGGCTGTCCACGCGATAAGCCTCCGGCGGTGGTCGACTGCGAGAAGGACGTATGGGACAAGCTGGAGTGGAATGGCGACGGCATGGAAGCTAGCCGCAGTCTCTTCAGCCCACGGCACTCACGCTACTATAAGAAGAACCTGCCCCGGGGATCCATCCTCAGGTATGTGTTACTCCCTTCCCTCCGTCCCAAGTTACAGGGCGTCTTTCTTTTTTAAAGAAAAATCAAACTCGGGAGCTTTTAACTAATAATCATAATAACTATATCTAGTGTACCATATATTCAGCTGATTTTCCACGAATGATGAAGCCTACCTAGCGTTGCTGAGGAGAAGTGGTGATTACTATCCATGTTTGCAGAGATGTGTTTGGTGCCATTAACTACCCTTCTGTTGCATTTGCGTGTGGTTTGCATGTTTTTCGTCAGACAAAATAAAGACATCGGACACAAGTAGTATTGCTTGGGTGTCCACGGTAGTGCACCTTGATTGCACGACCTTGTGCCGCTTCATCATTTCGTGCATTGATGTGGCTGCGTGATCAGTTTGTCAGCTTTTGTTATGGATATGGTATTGGTTCGTGTTTGGTGTGTATTTGAAATAAGAAAGGTCAGCCTGTGTGCAAGGGAATGACCTGGTTTGTGTGTGATTTGCAAAGAACAATTGCTTGTACTGTTGTGATTGAATTAATTGAATCGAACTCCTATGAGTCATTAATTATGTGTGATGTGTTATATATATTCCATAGTTACAGAAAAAAAAAACTTCTAGGGAAAATGCTGAATTTCAGATTGTGTTGTCGAATCCGACAACTGCATCACGCCGAAAGGCGTGGTTCTCTCAACAATAATAGGAAGTAAAAACAATTATATTACTTAGTGAAAATTTTTTTGGATCCCCTATTACATGGCCCTAGGGGGCTATTTATTGCTCTATTACAGGTTTTAGGGTTTAGGTTTTACAGGGGAATTTACATGGTCACCCTTATGATAGGGACACTATTGGGGGCACACAGTGTCCTTTACATGTATGGGCCCTGTTGGGCTAAACGGCTCGGCCCATCCATTTGACGAAGTCCCCCGAAAGCGCCACGGCCCGCTCGGCCTACTTTTGGTGGGGTTCGGTACTTGGCGAAGCCCACGCTTTCGTGCCAAGGCCTTCGCCTCACTGCCTTCGCCCGAGCAGCCTTCTGACGATGTCTTTGCCTGGCGAAGCCCGCGAGTTCTGAGCCACGGCTTTCGCCATAAGGCTTTCACCCATACGGCTCCCTTCTCGACCTTCGTCGCTTGCCTCCGGTATGAGCTTGGCGCCTAAGCCCTTGGTTTCGGCAGGTTCGGCCGAAGGCCCTTCGTGGTGTACCTCCAACAGATTGATTCCCAAAAATTGTTTTTTTGGGGAGAGAAGAAGTATGGTATATACATGTTTGACTTTGATGGCAAATTAAATGAAAGATCAAGCTTCTGCATTGTTTATGAGAAAAAACTTCACTAATTAATTCCAAGAATATAGTAAAGAACTGCGTGCATTTGAGGTTTATATCGAGGGGAACATACACAAGCTTCCCGTACACACCAACTAACAACTGTCACGAAAAATTATTGAAAAAAATGGACATTTATTCCTAATAGTATTATGTGTAAAGTCTCATATTCAAATTCATCATATTTTAGCTGTAACAAAAATGTGAAAAATTTGACAGTTTTAAGGGTTAAAATCTGTCATTTTATATTTTTGTTACAACTAAAATATAATAAATTTGAATTTAAGATTTTACACGTATGTGTAATACTATTGTAAGTATGTGTCCAATTTTTTTCTAGAATTTTTTGTGACAGTTATTAGTTGGTGTGCACGGAAAGCTTGTGTGCATATGATATGTTCTCTTATATCGAGGTGCACATTCTCACTATTCTCTACTATTTGTAGGAACATTAGATTTGCTCATCCTTAGTTAAAATGTAAAAGAAATATTTTACTTTTTTTTACTCATGCAATTTATTTATAAAGCAGTCTATGAGTGTCACATTTTGTAGCTCCGTAGCTACAGAAAGCATATGACTGAAACCTAACAGATATTTTACTTGTATGGCCTGTTCTTTTTTCTGGCGTGTGCCTATCTAGACACACACTAACTAATTAGTAACTGCGATATAAGTGTAAGGCTTGTCGTGCACTTTTGTGCTAATTTTTGTGCTAATTTGCTAATTTCATGCACCTTTGGTAAAATAAAATCATGCATAGAACATTGCTCATACTCCCTCCATTTTATTATAAGTTGTTTGACTAACTTATTTAATTTTGACCAAGTTTATAGAAAAATATAGTAACATTTTGAATAAAAGAATATCAAAATATATTGAAAGTTAAATTTAATGAAACTAATATGCGGTTGTAGATGTTGCTAATTCTTTCTAGAAACTTGATCAAACATAAAGAACTTTCACTAAGAAAAAATTAAACAACTAATAATATGAAAATGAAAGGGAGAGAGTACTAGTTGTTCATCATGCATTCATGTAAAAAATTAACATTTTTATTATTGTATATGTAAACTTTGTTATTAATTATTTAAATTTATATTATTACGTATTCAATATGGACTCTTGGAACCAAGCCAAAGCCGGTTTACCAACCAAGTTGCCCCTGAAATCCATAATGATGTACGCCTAGACGCGCGCTTCCCCTCCACGCAACGCAGCCACGTGGCGCGCGCACAGAGGGGACGGCAGATGACATGCGGTTGGGGGGCATTGGTGCATTTTTTTTTCTCCGTTTCTTTTTCGGTTTTCCCCATTTTTTCCTGGTTTTTTATTTCATTTTTTCTTTTTTTATACATATGTATATAAAGTTTGTGTGCATACACGTATACAAACTTTGTCTATGTGTATATTTGTTTACTTTTTATACATGTGCATACGTGTATATATAGTATGTATGTATATTTTTTAGTGTGTATAAACTTTTGATGTATAAAAAATATATACACGTATATGTACATATTAGAATAATTTAAAAAACAAGAAAAAACATCACGTATACAAGTAATCTTTATATACGTATGTATAAAAACTTTGTATGCTACGTATATATTAAAAACAAAAAACCGGAAGAAAAGCAAAGACAACTGAAAATATAAAAAAGGAAAAAAAACCGGCGCCACCTACCCTAAGAAAACATACTTAAAAAAAGAGAGAAAACGAAAAATAAGGTAAAAGGAGGAAAAACCGGCGCACCTACCTCTTCCTTGCGGCGTCTGCCGTCCCCCTCTCTGCGCATGCCACTTGGCATGTTGCGCCAGGAGGGACGCGCGCAACTAGACGACAGTGCAGCTATCGTATTTAGAGCATGGTTAATAAGAGAGCCAGCAGTGGGCGGTACATTAATACCATGTCATCTAAAGCCTTCACTTAGAGTTCACTTATATAATAGATCGGCTGTATGCTTGGCTATAAGTCTGCTACAATCAACAATTAGGTATTTAATGCCTGCATGTACACATGATCTGGTGTGGCTATATCTTTGTGGCTATTTCATCAAGCAAGATACTATATGCTCAGCCATACACTTACAACAGGAAAACATATCAAGATCTGTGAAACAACATTCATAGTGATATCAGTCACACTTAGAAACATATAATTGATTAATTATGAGTTCCATGCATATCACAAATCAACTTCAAGCAACATTGGTCATCTTAATATCCAGATGATACTGTTTTCAAGCAACATTGCCAGCATAATCCAATGGCACATAACAGATAGCACCATGATACAACCACTTAAACATTACATGAGTCTTTTTAAAAAGCATTAATCAAAATACTGGCAAATAAGTCTTCGGCAATCGCCACATTGGTGTCATCGCCAACATTGATTGGCCGCGATGAACTATCATTGATCACAACTTGTGCACCGCTTGGTGTGTTTTTCTTCAATAAATTAAGAAACCCACCGAGTGGGTGAGAATCCACTCCCCTGCTCAATATATATATACAAAAAAACCAGAATTTGCATACATCTACTAGTGCCATATTTAGGAACTGCCATATATGCATCTACAAGTGCTATATTCAAGAAGTGTTTTATCTCAAACATATATACAATGAGGTAGCAAAGCTACTGAAAAATTAACATAGCACCTCAGGCCAACAAGTCAGTGGTGGCTTGCTAAGATAATCATGGAGTATATAGTGAAAATTCAGTCATGTATCTCAAACATACTAAGATAACCATGGAGTATATAGTGAAAATTCAATCATGTATCTCAAACATACATACATCTACAAGTGTCATATTCAGGAACTGCTATATATCTCTAAACATATATATCATGGTAGCAGCCCATTAAAAACTTAATATAGCACCTCAGGCAAACCTAGCATCTCTGTACAAAGCAACTTAATAATTGTCATGGTTGATAAATTTAGTGTGATTTACTGATTCGGAAGCTAATCTGATCCATATACCCCCTAAATAAATGACACAACAGGAACTATTCAGTGAATTGAGTTTGACAGGCATGGAAGTGAAGCCTTGAACAGATCAATAGGACACATCACAGCAAAATCATCCATACGCACTTCGAGCAGGATTAACCAACATAGAGACAGTAAGGGGTGGATCATACCGTGCTTGTAGATGGGATACTCACCATGTCTGGTTGTTGTAACCCGTCGAGAAGCATGGTGAGGAGGAGGTCACCATGGACTGTGGTGTTAGTGCCGGCGGCGGGACCTCCAGTGATGCCGGCGCAAACGTCCTTTTGGACTGCCGCCTCATCTTGATGTGATTTGAGGACGAATTTGGGGTCTAGGGTTTGAGAGGAGGCGATTTGGGGACGAATTTGGTGGCATGGGAGTGGATTTGGGAGGGTTATATGACGGATTGGAGCGGGAGGACTCGATTTTAGCGGGAGGGAGGGGGATTTGGCGTGCGGAGGAAGAGAGGTTGGGGGCAGCGGCAGAGACGCACGGGATCTGGGGGAGGAACGAAGCGGCGGCTTAGCGCTTGGAAGCGGGCGATTTTCTCTCGTACGTTGTGCTTCAGCTGAGCGATAGAGGGACCGCCCGCTCCGTTCTCTCTCTTCTCTTCTCACTCCGCCACCTAGGATTTTGATGACGTGGGAAACGGTTCCGCCTGCTGACTAGGACTTACTATACTTGCTCTTAAGGAGCCAAAACCACTAGCTAGACTAGAAACGATATAAGAAACAACCTCCACAGTACATATGGTTTATTTTATCCTTCACAATACATAATAGTACCCCACTTTTTTTCCTTCTCTCTCCTCACTTTTCATATCTCCGCTCTCTTTGCCTTTCCCCACCAACCGCTCCCTCTCCTCCTTCGGCTACCCCGCCGCTGGTGCCCCTCTCTCCCTCCCACCCATCGTTGTTGCCCCTCTCCCCCTCCGCCGCTCTCCCTACCATCCACGTCGACGGATTGAAGCGGCGATGAGCTCGGGATCACATGCATGCGTGGATGGCGAGGAGCTCGGGGGCTGATCAGCCTGATCTAGAACGTCGGCGGCTTAACACATCTTTCTCTGGCGGCTCAACGCGTCTTTCTCGGAAACAGTGCTCGGGCGGAGAGGCGGCCGAAGCAGCGACAGTGCTGGGCGGAGCGGCAGCAAGGTGACCGAATCCAGCCAGAGGCAGCTCCCCTTCCCCGACCACGCGGTAGCTTTCCCTCCTCTCCGTCGCTCCCCCTCCCCACCGACGCCTCTCAACTGCCGCGCACTGCTCGAGCCCAGCTCGATGACTCGTGGCGGCGGTCGCTTCTCCCTCCACTGAGCTCTCCAGATCTAGCGCGGTGGCTCGACAGCAGTTCAATAGCGCGCAACAGCGGTAGGTCGAAGACTATGGTGACAGCAGCTTGTCCAGCTTAGACTCTTTGTTCCCCACTTAGGTACGGGAGAGATCGATGTGGCTGAGAATATTTGATGTGAATGGCTGGGGCTGAATGTCACGTATGTGTGCATTTGTGATTTGTGAATGGCCTTATGGGTTTCGTCCGCCTCGTGTGCCAAAAATCAAACACACAAGCGCCCACCGCGTCACACGCTATACGGCACGCAACGCGAGTACGCGACACGACATTCCCCACGACACCTCTCTCTTCCTCGCTCCTGGTACTCCATCAATCATCGTCAGTTGAGCCTCAGCTCGCGCACTCACGACCCGCGGCTTCACTCACCAGTCGCCTCGCCACGCCTCGGTCCGACGGGATGGGAAGGGGAGCCCCATCCTCCCATCCGCCGCCATGGCGCCGCCTCCTCCTCCGCGCCCTCCTCTGCGCCCTCCTCCCCCCCTGGTCAGTGCCCGGCTCTCCCCTCGCCCGCTCATCTCGAATCTCCACGGGCGCCTTGCTGTTCGCTGTTTAGGGGATTACGTACTTTTTGGTGAAATTTGAAATACCGGTGCCCGTATGTTGGTTGGTGGTTTGGACTTTGGAGTGGATTCAACACGTTTGGTTTCAGCTGGTTCCCCCGGCGATTAGCATTGATTGGTTCAGTTTGCGATGTTCTTGCGTGTGGCCATCGAGAGGATCGAGCTGTTGTAACAGTAATAAATGCTTTTGCCAATTCTTTCTGTGAGGATAGGAGTTCATTTGGCAGAGGAGTCATTGTTTCGGATAAATAAATCTGGAAGAAAATTTCTGAACCCCAATTAAAACTTTTTTTCGCCGGGCTTTTAACATGCTTTTCGTACCCCAATTAAAACTTTATTAATCTACAGTACAAAAGCCATCTTTGTTTGTTTATTAAATAAATTAAATAATCTTGCAGTGGAGTACTACTACCTATCAAGGGATTGTAATTGGAGATTTGGACATACTTCTTCTGTTTCCATTTATTCATACAGTTGAAGACAACTAGTTGGCCGCGCCTATGATTTATCAATGTGTGTGTTTGTTTTTTTTTCCTGGAACATGTATTTTGTACCCAGTGCTTCCTTGTCCTTGATGATTAGTTTGGTTATAGGTTCATTACAAAGTATAATTACACCTGCGTACATAAAATGTGCAACTGTGTGCTCTGACAAGGGGACAACTCCAGCTTGACTGTCGCTGTTCCATCCTTTGACAACCGAGCTCATTCGAAGCAAAAGAAGGAAAGGCTTACGTCTACTCATGCTTTTACATTTCAGGGGCACTTCCGAGGCTAATGAACAACTTGCTGAGTTTCCACCAAGAGGCTGGAATTCCTATGATTCCTTTTCATGGATAGTTGATGAAAACACATACATGCAAAATGCGGAGATCTTGGCAGAAAAATTACTCCCACATGGATATGAGGTAACCATTCAAATTGCTGGTCGGTTTCTTATTTGATAGCAAAATGAATATAAAAAATATAAACTTTATCATCATTTTAACTATTTTGCATCATATTGGTGGGTAGTATGCAGTTATTGATTACCTCTGGTACCGAAAGTATGTTGATGGGGCATACACAGATTCATATGGATTTGATAACATTGATGAGTGGGGTCGGCCATTTCCTGATCTTCAAAGATTTCCATCATCCAGAATTGATAAAGGGTTCAGTCAACTTGCGAACAAGGTGCATGGAATGGGCTTGAAATTCGGAATCCATTTAATGAAAGGGATAAGTTTACAGGCTGTGAATGGAAACACACCCATATTGGACATTAAAACGGTAATATTTTCCTTCCTTCAAATGGAGTTGGATAACAACTACAGCCACTTTGTCAGTTATGCTTTTCATCCACTTTTTGAGACTGCCTCAATTTTCTTATTGATCCTTTGTTGAAGTTACTACTGTACCTCTGTTCCAAAATATAAGTGATTTTGGCTATGCATTTGTACTGTCAAAATCCTTTATATTTTGGGATGGAGATAATATGCTATATAATGTACATACAACAGTCAATCTTTAACCTCCAATGCAATTTTAAGATCAAATTATAAAATAGCATAAACATAGGGGTTCTCGTAGCAAATTTTGCCTTGTGGGTTTCAATGTCCTGTTGTAGCCATCCAGACAAACATTTTAACCTTTTTTTTTGTTGGGAGTGCAGGAGAACTGTGCTTCATTACATTAAGACATATTTTATCATTGGAGGAAATTACTATTTTTTTTCCATTATGCGTTATGGGTGTAAACAATGCTATCCTATTTATTGATCCATGTTACATTATGTTGTACAATGTCTATTCAGCAGCCAATCTTTATCCTCCAATGCGTTTTTAAGATCATACTGTAAAATAGCTTAAACATGTGTTCTAGTAGTTATGGGATAACCATTTTGGATTTCAATGTCCTGTTGTAGTCTTCCAGACAAACATATTATCATTAGAGAAAATTACTAATTTGCTCCATTATGCATTATGGGTGCAAATAATGCTATGCTATTATTTGATGATTCAAATATTTAGCTGTTTATTTTCCCTGCAAAATGGAACTTTTCTTCGCTGTGAAAAAAAGGAACTTCTCTAAAATTCTTCAAATTAATTGCAAGAAAGGGGGTTGAAATACTACAGCAAGAAAAGGACCAGAAACATAAGTCATTGAACTGCTGTTTGTTGTTCAAAGTGTGTTCTGTTGGCCCTTTTCAGGGAAAACCCTACGTAGAGGATGGCCGCCAATGGACAGCTCGTGATATAGGTCTTACACATAGAACATGTGCATGGATGCCACATGGATTTATGAGTGTAAATACTGATATTGGAGCTGGAAAGGCCTTCCTAAGATCTCTTTATCAACAGTACGCTGATTGGGGTGTTGATTTTGGTATTCTTATAGCATAATTCTTCAGTTTAGTTATTACAATTGTGAGGACTGTGTAGAAAGCTCATATATTAGGCAGTAGATGATCATTTTCATGTCATACCGAAACTGAAATTTATTCTGATGGTTTCATTTGTACCATTCTGTTCTGTTCACAGTGAAGGTTGATTGTATCTTCGGTACGGATTACAGCCCAAAAGAAATCATAACTATTTCAGAGGTTAGTAGCCCCATATCCTGTTGATGTCCTTTCAAATTATTGCACTATTCGAATAAGCTAATTTCTAAATTGCAGCTCCTGGCAGAGCTTGACCGCCCCATCATCCTGTCCATCTCACCAGGAACCGAAGTGACTCCAGTATTAGCCAAAAACATCAGTCAACATGTTAACATGTACAGGATAACAGGGGATGATTGGGACAACTGGAAGGATGTTAGTTCACATTTTGATGTGTCTAGGTAAATTGAGCCAATATGCTCTGTCTGCAGTTTCTGACTGCAAGACTTAATCCATTAATTAGCCTTTAACTTGCTTTTTTCTCATTATCTAAAAACGCTTGATTATTTTTCTAGTAAAAATCATTTCTTCTTACCCCATTACATATTGTACACAGTTCCTTTGCTGCTGCAAATAAAATTGGGGCCATAGGTTTACGAGGAAGATCTTGGCCAGATTTAGACATGCTCCCATTTGGCTGGCTTACAAATGCAGGTAATGATTTGCAGTTTTTCTTTAGCAAGTGTTTGTCTTGACATGTCCCTCTAACTGTTCAGCATAGAGAAATCACTTATATGAAAAAAGAAATATTAGAATCATAAATCCCTATTGAATCTGCATTTTAATACTATGGAACCTGGAACCTAGGTGTGTACATCAATATCTTGCAGAACGCTGAGTATCATCTACTTTATATTTATGCATGGGCTATATTATTACTCTTGTCCGTACCAAATAAATTGATGCCATTACTTCTTTTTTTTTTTTGAGAGAGAGAGGATTTATGCCATTAGATTTGTTCAGCAGACTATAATTAATTTAAACTCAAACATAAATCATACCCCTAACTTCATAATACTGCAACTGGATGACATATCTCGATTAAAGACAGATCACCGAACACCGAAGATTAAAATACTTGCTTGAGCAAAGATTAACTCAACCACTCCAATTCAAAACCCTCCACTACATACCACAATTTCTCCTTAGACGCATATCTCGGCAACACAAAACAAGGGTTTCGCTCATTATAGGACTTGACCGATTATATATAATATTGAAATATCTTAACCAATATCTTCTTGGTTTATTTAACCATTCACATGTAATTGAGCCATATCAAGATTTTTCTTCAAATGTTAGGAAAGTGCTGCATATTTATATGTATTACTAAGTATCTGCTTTGTAAAGGAAAGAATATTAGATTCCTTGAAGCATATATAATTATAACAGGAATAAATATTTTTGCTCTAATATAGGTGTCAATAAGGGTCCACATAGGCAATGTGAGCTTACATCTGATGAACAGAGAACACAGGTTTGCACTTGTGGAAATCTATATCTGATATTCAATATTCTCTATCCACTAAACTCTTTTTGTTCACATGACCTCGCAGATAGCACTTTGGTCAATGGCTAAGTCGCCTCTAATGTATGGAGGAGATTTGAGGCATCTCGACAATGACACGTTAAGCATAATAACAAATCCTACATTACTGAAAATAAATCACTACAGCATAAATAATATGGAGGTACCTTGTATTTTATTCGTACTGATAGAGCATTGTGTAGGCGTAAATACAACACTAAGCTTGTACAAATTTCCAGTTCCATCATGTATACAGTGAAAGGACTTCCAAAGAAGACAAGCATGCTAGTCGTTTCATATCCGAAGATCTTGTACACCTACCAAAGATTGATGGTGTATCTCTTGGTCTCACTGCCTGCAGTGATGACAAAGCAAATGGATGGTATATGTTTTCACAACATGGTAAATCAGATCATATATGCAGGAACTATGGAATGCAGGATGACAAAAATATCTCATTTTGCCTGGGCAAAACAATTCCTCTCCTGACATCGTAAGCACCACCCAATTTATAAATTTGGAGTAACTTAAACAGTTTTTGTGATTATATTTTTACCATTTCAGGGATGATATAATCGTACATAATGAAGAATACCAAACAAAGTTTCACCTGGCAAATATGGACAGTGACGATGCTTGTCTGGATGCATCTGGCAGTCAACGGAGGACATCCTCAGATAGCAAGTTTCCCATGTTTTCAAGGTGCAGGTGGCATGCTATGCAGGTAAATGACGAAAAACATTCCTCATACAGAATATTAGAGTTACTGCAACCTGAATTTTGATTTCAATTTGAAAATTCCTACTGTGTATTTTGATTATAAAAATATTTTTATTTATACTGTCCTCTATTTAATTGCTTAATTTCCTCTTGGATTCTAAGAAGCTCATGTTACAGAATCAGAGTGTCCTATCAAACAAAATACATTTGTAATGTTCCCTTCTATTTTTGATAAAATAGCTAAACCCACGTTTGCTTAATCTCTTTGAACAACCTATGTGGCAAAATTTCTTCTACTGAGTTGTACTGTAGCAAGTTCTAGCAAAATGGTTACTTTTGCTAGTTGGAGATTGAATTAATGCCTTCATTACTCATGAACAATTACTTTAGATGTGGGAGCTGAATGAGAAAGGAAACCTCATTAGCAGTTATTCAAAATTATGTGCCACGGTGGAATCCAACAATAAAGGAGGTACACACTACAACATTTTATTTAGAAAATTATGGTGACTTAGTTTCAACATTATTAGATAAGCAACACAATTCTGTATGCAGTTGTAACTACAGGAGCAGTAGCACGTGCATGGATAGCAACTGGGAGTAAAGGTAGCTGATCTTTCATCTCTTACATGCGATCTCGTACTGAATTTTATTTTAACATTGCGAGGAATAAAAAACTGAATAGTAATGATAAATTTGACTCTTCCTGAAATTCTTATACTTCCTTTAACAAGGTCTGTTTGGAAAATCTGTAAAATCGATTTTTAAATATATTATGTGGCCCCAAAACCATTTTTAAATATTTGAATGGTTTTTGCTTCTGTACTTTGTGAGAAAAGTTTACTACTAGTATCTAAACAGAAGTTCCCAGTGATGTAGTGAGGAATTATTGCAGTAGAACCTGTATTTTTGCCGGCAGGCGCCCGGCAGCAGCTGTGACAGTGTATTGACGCAGTAACACGCATAACCGTTCATCCATGCTGTTAATGTGAGATCATGTTGCTCTCTTTTCATCAAAGAAAGGTTTTATATAACAAGAGTTTCCCTAATGAAAAACATGGCATTGATCCACACATGCTAAACAGCAACAAACAGATGAATAAGTCACCCCAGTTATTTATTTGGTTAGCAGTAAGTTGCTCAAGTTATCTTGATTAGACAGTACTAATATTCCCTTAGATAACTAGCGATGACTTGCTTTCTGAGCTGTAATAAACTCTTTGAATAGAGTAGTCAAGCAAGATGCAATGTCAATAATTTTTTCTATTGTATCATTAGTGTTACACTGTTACCTCATTCCTATCCACTTCTCATAAATGCAGATACATATATGTTCTAGCGGCTCAAAAGCATAAAAATAACTCAAAACTAAGCATGAATCTGCCAACTGATGGCTTGACTTTCAAACACAAACTACTCCACTAAGTCCACAATTATGATTTAAGATCTATTCGATTCACTTAGCATTTAGCAGTTGTAGAGATTTTATAAATTGCTACTACTTTTCTGAATATGTCACCAGACTTCAAATGTTAATCTAGACATAATTGTTTGCAGTGAGACATTTGTTTTAGTCCTATTTGTCATGCACATTAGCTGCAGCTTCTAAGGGGCGGGTTGTGGCAATATATGTCACATATTATTTTTTTCTGAGGGCTAATGTCTGTGGTCCATGATATAGGAGAAATATACCTGGCGTTCTTCAACCTTGACTCCATGAGCAGGAAGATAACCGCGAGAATATCAGACCTGAAAAAGGTTCTCGGGGGTACATTCATAAGAAAAGACGCGTGCAGCTGCACTGAAGTTTGGAGCGGGAGGAATTTCGGTCGTGTGGAGGAAGAGATTTCAGCGGTTGTTAAATCACATGGTTCCATGGTGTTTGAAATTACATGTTGAGGTATCCCATAATTCTCCTATTGTGCTTACAGAAGCATGACAGGATGGAATAGATAAGAAGGGAAAAGATCCTTGAGCATGTATCAGGTAAAGCTACCAAAATGAACATTCTTTAAAAGGCTGAGGTTGAAAGTTTAAAATCTGGGGGTTGTGGGCTTTAAATGAGGCCTAAAAGAACAAAAAAAAAAAATCCGGAATACGGAGCTATATACCCCCTCCATCCCAAAAAAAAAAAAATCAAACTCTAGGTTTGAATCTGGACACAACCCAGGGTTTGATTCTTTCCACTAATGAAAGGAACCAAATGCGAAGTTATGTAACACTGACAGCAGAGCGGACACAAGTGATAGCAGCCGCGACGGACTAACATCATCCCGCGGCCTTTGACAAAAATGAAATTTCCACTGAGCAACTCTACCTAATCAAAATTGGCACAAAAAACCAGGAGCCCAGGAGCTCTCAGTTAGTATCAATGCTCAACGCGAATACTCAGTACAACTCATGGGACTGGGAGTACTAATTACATTACGGATTTCATGGCGAATACTGGAGCCAGTCCTTGGCGCAGAGAAGAGCCTCCACGAGTTCAGGGCGCAGTGAGCTCCGGTAGTCGTCGAGGCTCCTGCTTCCATTGTCAGGTAAGAAAACCGAGCTGCCGACGCCGACCGTGGACATGGGGATGGCCAGCACGTCCCGTGCCATCCTCGACAACGTCGGGTACTTGAGCGTGTTCTCCTGCCACCATTTCAGGACGTCGAAATCCGGGGTGCGCTGGGTGAGCGCCTCTTCCAGATAGAGCTCCAGCTCGTGCTTGAACGGTTGGCCCATGGTGGTCACCTCCGACAGGTACATGTCAAAGTCCACGAGCCCGGCGCCGGCCGCCGCCGTCGACGGTGAAGCCGTCGCCGGAGCGCCGCCGGTCTCGATGAAAGGCAGGCCGTCAACTGGCACTTGATCGACGTAGATCGGTGACAATGGGAGTAGCTCAGGCTGCGCAGCGTACTCCTTGTAGAGGTCAAGGATAGCATCGTCCACCAGCTTGACATACTTGGCTGCATCTGTTGGGCCGTAGATTTTGGAGTAGGCGAACTCGACCATCTTCATCTTGAAGCGTGGATCCATGGCAACGGCAATGGCCAAGACGACGTTGCAGTCCTTCCAGTACTTGTCAAACTTCTCGTGGATGCCGATCACAATGCCACGGATAACGTCATCTCCATGAGCCATGCCATTTTGAAGCTCTAGCTGAAGAACCCATGCGTCATGGAAGAACATGTTTGCAGTTTGATGGTTTCCTTCTGCTGACATGATGTTAAGCGTGAACGCATATAGTAGCTTCAAGAAGCCACACGCTGCCTCAACTTTCTTCCAGTCCTCCGTCGAAGGCGCTGTACCGTAGTTGTCATAGTAAGACTCCAGTAGAGTGAACACCTGTCTGTAGTCCAGGGCAGCCAACAGCATCAGATAAGTGGTGTTCCACTCGGATGTAACATCCAAGCACAGGCTATTGTTACTAGTGATCTTTAGTTCCACGGCAATCTCTGCAAACTTGTTCTCATGGGCATCATCGGCTTTTATGAACTTTATACTCTCACGGATGAGGTAGATGACGTTGTGAACTGAAGCAAGGACACCATGTGCAACTGCATTTAGAATGTTGGCATAGCACCTCACAGCAAAGGTCTGGCCCTTCAGCATGAGAATGTTGTCACCTGAGAGATGGTTTCTCAGATTTGCGCTATAAATATCGTGCGATGAGCAATCGTGCTCCAAGGTGATGGTGAACAGCTTGTCCTGCATGTTCCAATCAGAGAGGCACTTGATGATGGCTCTACTAACTGCATTCTCTGACTGAGGCCAAGGTGCCATCATGACTTTGAGCACTCTTCTATGCAGCCTCCATTCTGAGTCAATGAATTGTGCAGCAAGTGAGATGTACCTAATACTTTGGTTTGTGGCCAATGACCTTACAGTGAGGCTGATCCTTCCAGGAATATTTGCAAGTGCTTGCTGCAGGTGATCCTTTTCCTTGAGATAAATAGCATACACCTCAGTTTCAATTGTACCAATGTCAACCATCTTGAAATTGGGCTGTACACTATCAACAAAAGATAGGAAGGCTGGCTGCTGAACGATGTGAAGTGGATAGTCATTCAGAATGATCATCTTCGCCAGTCGTAAGCAACTACACTCTTGGTCAAATGAAGCATTTTCGTTGCTGCTATTATATGTAGTGTAGCGCCTGCTCTTTTGCCGATCTTTTAACACACGGCACCATTCTGCGATGTGCCTGGTGAGATGGCTAGTACCTGAATTCTTTGAGCCTGAACTGTATGCTAAGGACTGGTTGCAATGTATGCAGCTTGCTCGTTTGCACCCGTCAGAGACATCTACAAGAGTGAAGTGTTCCCAAATTGCTGACTTTCTCTTCTGGCCTCTTGTGCTGGCTGATGGTATCGCCTCGGCATGAACGGCAAGCTCGTTACCATTGAGTATCTCGTCGTTACCGTGGACCATAGTGGTATAGCCATGGCCGTGCATCATCTCATTGTCATTGCTGATCAAAGGCTTGGGTATCATCTCATCCATGTGGGGAGGCTTTTACTGCTACAACCTAAAATCCTGTCATTTAAGAAGTTCGCACAAACAAAACCATGTCAGTCAGATCATAGCAATAATCAGTTTGTAAAAAAAAAAAACGTTTGGGAATGATGCCACAATCTGTCAGAGTGTCAGCGTTTCACAAAAAGCATAACAGAAAGGGTGACAAAATTTAAGTGATGTGCCAGGTTATAAACAAGATCAAGACAAAATTTAAGTGATGTGCCAGGTTATAAACAAGATCATCATCATACAGTTCATTTTAAAAATGTGATTTAGACCACTAATTTGGACTTGTATGTTTAATTTGCAAAGTCATAAGTGGTTGTCAAAAAGATCATATACAAATCATAATGCCTCGCAATGAACAAGCATCTTCTTCTTCATTGGGATCACATGGAACAAGCATTTGGCTATAGTCAGCAAAAAGTTAAATTCACCGATAGATTGCAAATGGAAAATCTCAGGGATCTGTTGCAACTTGCAACAGATAAAGCACACAAAACTACAAGAGCAGAAAATTCAACCGACAAATAATGGCTGGCACATGTAAATCTTTTCCAATACTATGGACGTACCGTTACATATGCATCGGCGCCGGCAGAATCTAAGCGATACGCTACGAACTATCCCTGAACTGATCAAGTGTAAGCACAGGCTTTGAAGTTTTCTAGAATATATGCAAATTCCCTGACGCGTGGTAGACAATTAAATCAGAGCTTGTCACAACTTCAACTTGTTTATTGGATACGTGTAACCAATATCAATAAGGGATTGTTCGTTTAATCCCCAAGACAAAGGGATTGGAGGGGATTGAGGGGGTGTGAAATAAATCCTCTCAAAATCCCTCTCAATTATCTTTTGGAAGGAATTAACTGAACAATGCTCAAGGAAAGCAAATATATGAAGTTAGTCAAGATATTTCAAAAAAAAAAAGAAAAGAAAAAAAAGAAAAAGACACTCAAATGAAAATCCTGTAATTTTATATAGAAAAAAAAGGAGGAGCTATGGAACAAACCCATCTCATCTTGCAGAAAACAAAACACATATCTGACGATCACCAGTAGCAAATTAAACACAAGTCGAGTCTATCAGCCGTGGGATGCAGCAAATTTAAACAACCATAACTAAAGATTCAGCAATTTCCGCCAAAGAAATATACTAAAGCATCCAACCAAGGCAACCGCAGTTAGCAGAAGACACATTGCCGTGACAAGCGCGGCTGGTTTACTCACCAGAATCTAATAACATTCTACAGGTTCTACCGGAGAGAAGCATGAACATGATAAATAAACCTATGAAATCCACAAAAACACACAAGCAGCTAGCCGCACCCACGAATTTAGGAAAGAAACGAAGGCCCCCCCTCCCCTGGCTGCCCCTCCGCCTCCCCCCACATCACGCCTCAACACACACGATCTACCAAGGCAGAAACCCAAACCTCCCCCCAACAACAACACAAAACCAAACCCCTCGAATAGTAAAACCACTGGAATTCGTCGACCATGCGAAGGACAGAAGAGAGCGCAGCGCACGCAGGAGGAAGGGACAGAGAGAGAGAGAGAGAGAGAGGTGGCGAGGCGAAGCGGATCACCTCACCTTGGGGCGGAGGTCGGGGGAGTCGAGGTCGTGTCGCGGGCTCGGCCCAACAAGGAAGAGACAGGCCCCGCCCGATCGAGACAAAACCCTAGCGAGCGAGCGAGCGAGATCGATCTGCAGTTGGTGGCCGAGGCGAGGAGAGACACCTTCGATCGGATTGGTGTTTGGTGCGGCGGCTGCGCGCGGGCTTTAATGGGCTCTCGACACGGCCTGCTCCTCCGAGGATGTGTGCGGCTGCAGGTGGGCCACACACCCCGTGTCTATCTGAAGTTTGATGTGTTTCCATTGCAAGTACGAGGCGAAATACTACTGTTTTTTTTTTCCGTGTTTTTCTTGGTAAGGCGTAACGTATTACGGACGGTATATAATAAGGAAAGTAACAACCCGAGTGCTTTCCCAAATAATCCAGTACTCGTGTTTGATTAGTACTCCGGGAAAGGTAGCCTACGGTTTCTGAACTTCTGCTTCGTGATTATTTGTCTATGACGTTTTATATTGTCTAAACAAGCCATCATATTTACAATATATGGTATAATAACGTCCTCGGACCAATAAAAAAATACAACGATGCCATGCCATGACATTTACGCACGTATAGTCTAAATTAAAATATCCATATTCTATCCTCACCTATACCATATAGAAATAAAAAGAAAGAAACAAGAAAGGAAAAGGAACATAAAGGATTATCATATTTTGTGTTTTTACTATAATACTTCCGTTTCATGTTATCTTTTTTTTTCCTTTTTAACATATAGTTTCAATGGACATTTCGATTCTAGCAGTGTATGCGAGAATGATATGGCATTACGATGTGGCATTTTACGAGTCTTGGATTATATTAAGCTGCACTATAAACTTTGAAGGCCTATATAAATAATATAAAACATCATGGACTAAATTGACACTGCAACAGAAGTTTAAGTATAGTATTATACTATTAGCTATTCACCCATCTGGAAAAGATAGAGGTTAAACTTATATCTTTATCTCTATCTCCACTCGACTTTTATCCAAACACATTGCCTTAGGGAGCTATTTTGTTCATTAGACTTGTCAGTTAGTTTTAAGATCAACGGGAGAATGTTAGTTTATTTATCGGTCCACTACCAATACGAATTGGGAGGAGATAAAACCATTGGTTTCATTCCCTACCAAGAAAGAAATTTAGAGATTAAAATTTGTTTTGTGCTATTGGTATAAAATAGAATTCAAATCAAATTAGAGATAACCTCCATGCCCACCAACATCACTATAAAATGAAGAGGAGGAGGGGGCAGAGGGGACACCGGAAGTCTCCATTCTAATACCCTACAAACAATCACCTAATTGATTTGATAGATTTGGCACTGGAAGGGATCCGTGTGGCTATCTTCGGCTAGTGTTGCTAGCCTAAGGCCCTGTTTCTTTCAGCTTGGGATTATTATAATCTAGATTATTGAGTCAGATTACTATAAGCTAGATTGTTATAATCTGTAGTAGAATAAGCGGTTAGTTGTTTCTTTCCTAGATTATTAGAGTCTAGATTATTGGGTTTGCAAGTCTAAAGAGAGAGTGGGTGGCATGGTGGGTAATTTTTCACCCAATAATCTGGAAAAAGCTCACTTAAATGAGCTTATCAGATTATAATAAGCTCACTTAAATGAGCTCCAGATTATAATAAGCTACTTCAATAAGTTGTTTGTTTCTTTCAGCTTACTTCCAATAATCTGGATTATAATAATCCCAAGCTGAAAGAAATAGGGCCTAAGCTACAGAACACGGTGAACTCAAGCAAAGATAAGCCCGGCGTCTCTGCTTCCCTTGCCGCAGAATCAAAAGGAGAAGAAAAGAAGACGACGGGGAATAACATGAAGAAGAAGAAATAAAAGAACTTTGCTTCAATGGCTTTA
This sequence comes from Oryza longistaminata, assembly GCA_009805545.1. Taxonomy (NCBI): domain Eukaryota; kingdom Viridiplantae; phylum Streptophyta; class Magnoliopsida; order Poales; family Poaceae; genus Oryza; species Oryza longistaminata. Next base: position 3,512,369 of record CM020185.1, on the reverse strand, counting down.
CAACAAAGTCAGTATATGGTTAAATGAATAATTTTCATGTTAAACAGGAATGATAATGTTTAGACTAAGACTTAAGTGATTAAGTAAATTGAACTCCAAAACAGTGATGGTGCGGTGACCTGGATGCCAAGGTCACCACCGTTGGTCCAGGTTTAGAACTCACGTGCTGGTAGGCCTAATGGTATAATCTGTCATATCGCATTCTTCTAGAACTCGGTCTATTCTAAATAAACTTCCTTTAATTGATTAATTTCCTCTAGATAAACTTTCTTTAATTGATTAATTCTCTTAACCGAATTAGTAAGAATCTAACTTTGGCAATTTGATAATTCCCATCGGCCAATTCCAAGACTAAAGCCGATACTGACTCTAGGGCGATGATGATTTCGGGGCTTACCAAAATTTGACATTAACACCACCGTGTCGCTCCCTAGCCGCACGCCGTTGTTGGTCGTCGCACTGCCCCGACGCCGTCCACCGCTGCCTCTCAAGACTCGGCCGCCTCGGTCAATGCCTTGATCGTTGTCTCCGTCGCCGCCCTCACCGCCATCCAGGCACGAGTGTGCCGACCGCGCCGTCATCGTAGCCGTCGTCGTCCCTGCCACCGCCTGTCACCCACCGAGCGGATCTGGAGGGATCCGTCCTCAGCAACTCAGCCGACTACAGCCTGACCACGGTCTCTCCGTCACTGTCTACCGTCTAGCCGCCGCCTCTACAACTTCTTGTTGCCTGACGTTAGCTGACGCAGCACCCCCTGACATCCGCTCGCTGACCGCCTCTACCTTGAGCTTATGGATGCCCCCAACAACAACACCGTTTAAGAAGAAAAGAATCCCGCCATCACCATCTTTGCAGCCAGCCGGCTTTTCGGCGGGCCGCTCAGGCAGGCGCGAGGTGGAGGGGAGGAGAGGGGGCGGCCCTAAGGCTGAAGCGATGCGAGCACGTTCATTACACTTTTTCAATTTCAAGACTGCACTGCAACTTGTGCACAATGAGCACCAGCAACTGTCGTCCAGGCCTTGAGCGGTCTCAAGTTGGCGCATGCACATTTCTCAACTTGTGCACAATGGAAGAGATCTTCCATTTTTTTTCTGATTTTCTTATAATCCTTTTCCTCGATTTTAATTTTTTTTCCAATTTGTTTATCAGTTTACGGTGCTCTGCACCTCTGCCACGAACAACTGCCCACAAGTCCACAACAGAAAGGCTGACACCATCGCGCGCGTCCGTACTCCAACCACAGCGCCAGGAGCAGAGCTTTGTCCCCTCTCGCGTGGACAAAATCACGGCACCAGCGAGATACTAGTAGTAGTAGACTTGGTTCGGTGCTCTGCTCCTAGGACTAGGCTGGGCGCGTACCCATGCCGAGGAGGACAACCTGGCGCTCTCTGTCGTCTGCGAGCGCTCGCCGGGGACGGCCGTGGAGGCGGCGTCCGGCCGGCCGCCGAAGGCCGGCAGCGAGCGCGCGCGCCGGCAGACCATGTCAGGCTCTACGCCGAGCTGGGCGCGCTGCTCCCCAACCTCCCCCCGCGGGTGAGTTCGCCCTGCTCGTTGGCTAAGCTTCTTCCGATCGGCTGTGCTCACGCCGCGTGACCTCCTCGCCGGGGGGAAATTAACCGATGTGTGTGGTGTGCAGGCGTCGACGACGCGGATCGTGGAGGAGGCCATCGCGTGCTGTGGGGGAGCTGCGGGCGAAGACGGCGGAGCTCGAGGCGTACAGCGCGGTGGCCGGCCGGGCGGGCCGCGCGCGACGGAGAGCCGAGGTGCGCGTCGGGAAGACGTCGTGCTTCGCCGTCCGGCTGCGGCGCGGCCCGCGCCCGGCCGGGGGCGCTGACGCGCGTGCCTCGAGTGTTCCAGCGCCAACGCGCGTGGCCGTCCTGCGCGGGCACCATGGCGCGCGACGGCGAGGAGACGGCGGGCACGGTCACCTACGGCGGCGGTGCGCCCGGGTCCTGGGAGACGATCAAGGCGGAGAGTCATCTGCGGCCGCATGATCTGTTTGATTTGCACAGTTGCACATGGATATATATATATTATATATATCTTCGTTAGGCCCTCTTTACTTTTGAGGACTTTTACGGTATCATTCTACCCTGCTAGTATATAAACTAGCAGTATATACAAGGTAGTTTGGTATTAGGTAAGAGTCTGAAAAGGCTTTTGGTCATTTAAATTAGAGAATTAATTTCACCCGGATTAATTTTCCTTCGTTAGTTTTCCTGGGATGTCGGCATCCGTTTCTTCTCGTCACATCTCGCGTCTCCGGCGTCGCTGCCCCCTAGCGCACATCGCTCCCGCGCCGACGCCTCCTCGCATCTCCGGCGTCGCTGCCCCTGGCGCACATCGCTCCCGCCGCCGACGCCTCTCGCGTCTCCCGCGCCGAGAGAAAGCCGAACCTCCACGCGCCCGGCGTCTCCCTCGTCCCCGGCGCCTTGGCCTCCAGCCCTAGCCTATCTCTCCGCATCCGACCTCCCACAGCTTGTGCCTTGCCCAAACCACGGCGGTGAGAGTGCACTCGTCAAGCCGGCAGCCTCCCCACGCCTCCCATCTCCGTCCTAGTTGCCCTGCCTGCCCTGCAGCCCACTGGAGTGTCCTGGTAAGACGCTGACCTAAATTTGGTACTATTGTATTGATTAATTTATGCAATGGTTGTTTTGTTCTGCAATTTTTGTTGTGCTTAACCTTAATGTCGACATGAAATTTTACTATCTCATTATGAAAAAGAGGTGAATTTTATCTGTTGATTGACTTTGTTTTGGACGATCTGCCCTTAGAACACTAGGTTGTATTTGATGAGACAAGTAGGATGAAAATCTGCATTCTGCAACTAGAATCGCATTAATCCTAGGTATATAGCTAGATGAGTGTCTATGTAAAATTAATGTAGCAGAGTGCAAATTTTGCAACTTAAATTTGGTTTAAATTAAGGTATTATCCATATATGTAATAAAGCTGGTTCCATCGAACGTTTAATATCACAGGTTATCATAATCATTTGTTTAAATATTTGCCAACAGTCTATCAAGCCTTTATTACTTTGTAATTTGCAGGATTGTTTTGCCGCAAAGTTATATCACTTTTATCATTATTCTTACATGCAATTTTCGAATTGTGTTTGTGATCTGTGCTGTGAAAAAATCTCATCTTTGTAGACACTTGATTTATGTGAAGACTTGCAAATTTGTAAAGATTTTTGTTAGTGATGTATGAAACGCAAGATGTTAACCTATGTTTTAATTATGCTGATATGGTTATTCTCTTTGTGTATTTTTACTGTGTATTAACAGTGTTACACAATGGACGAGGACGAAGTTAGCTTGGAGGAGATGGAGGAGTATAACATGGTTGCTAGTAAGCTTTTTAGAAGCGAGGAAGATGGTTACAAGTTTTACAATGAATATGCAAGGTGTAAAGGTTTTAGCATTAGAAGGGACAAAGTGAAGCGATTTAGTGGTACCGAGCTAGTGTTCTGGAGGCGATTTTATTGCTCATGTGAAGGTTACAGGACGTTGAAGAACTTTGAGAGAACCAATAGGAAAAGGGAGCCACGTGCGTTGACCCGCTGTGGGTGTAAGGCAATGCTTGAAATTGAGCTCAATGGAGAGACCGGAATGTGGTTTGTATCAGGTTTTGAAGCTAGACATTCACATAGACTTGCTAACCCTGACCTGGTAGCTTTCTTAAGATCTCATCCTGAGGTAAATGATGCTCAAAAAGCTGAGGCCGTGGAGCTTGGAGTTGGCGGGCTTCGAACATGTCAAATAATGGAAGTAATGGAGAAGAATCATGGTGGGTATGATAAGGTTGGGTTCGTAATGCGAGACTTGTACAATTTTTTTGCCCGGTACAAGAAGAAGAGAATTAAAGGTAGGGACGCTGATCTCGTGAACCATCTGATGGCTCAGCAAGAACAAGACCCAGATTTTTTCTTTAGATACAGTATGGATGAAAAGGGTCGTCTGAGGAATTTATTTTGGGCCGACAGTCAATCCCAGCTTGACTATGAAGCATTCGGTGACGTGGTAATATTTGACAGTACATACCGTGTGAACCGGTACAATCTTCCATTTGTTCCTTTTGTTGGAGCTAACCATCATCGCAACACAGTTATTTTTGGGTGTGGTATATTGTCAAATGAGTCTGTTTCTTCATATGTCTGGCTGCTGCAAACTCTTTTGGAGGCAATGCACCAAAAACATCCGAAATCATTGATCACTGATGGGGATGCATCAATGGCGAAGGCAATTAGGAAGGTTATGCCCAATACTGATCATAGATTGTGTAGTTGGCACATTGAGGAGAACATGAAACGTCACCTCCGTCGGCAAAAGCTTGCAGATTTTAAGAAATTCCTTTATGATGCTATGGATGTTGATGACTTTGAGAGATGTTGGGTTGAGTATAAGGCGAAGTATGGATTCAATGAAAATAACTTATGGATAAGCATGATGTACGAGCTAAGGAAGAAGTGGTCCGCTGCATATATGAAAGGGAAACGCTTCCTTGGAATGCGGAGCAACCAACGGAGCGAGTCTTTGAACTCAAGGTTGCATAGGCATCTTGATCGAAAGATGTCGCTGGTCGATTTGGTTGAGCACTATGAGTTTTGCTTGTCACGTATCCGTAGGAATGAGGCCGAGCTGGATGCGAGAGCGTCGCAGTCTGTCCCGTTCACTACAATATGTGCTGACCCACTAGAGAAAAGTGCGGCACGTATTTACACGCCGGCCATGTTCAAGAAGGTCCGGGCAGAGATAAGGAAGCTATATGAGTGGGAAGTTTTCAATGTGGCAAGCCAAGATGGTGCTGGTGTGTTTACCGTTGCATCAAAAGACAACATTGTTGTGCAGGTTCATGTGAGGTGTACTTTTGAGGAGCAATCGATGAATAATGCCAATTGCGATTGCAAAAAGCTGGAGTGTGACGGCATCCCTTGCTCTCATGTTTGTACTGTTCTTAAGTTTCTTGGTTTCGGCACTATTCCTCGTTGTTGTGTTATGGTAAGATGGACAATGGATGCGAAAGCGGCATTTGAGTCAGATAGAAGTACCAACACTCATGTGTGGTCTGAGCAGATGGATTGTTACCGTGACCTGAGAAACATGAGTAGTCTTGCTTTATTTATAGCCTCTAAATCATCTGAGAAGGCGGAAAAGGTAAGAAATTTCTTTCGGAGTATTGTGGAGGAAGACTCGGTGAACCCCGATAAAGAGTGGCCGTTTGGTCCTTTGCCAGCGCACTATTCAGCATGCAACCAACCCCACAGGACGAGAGTCCTTGATCCTGAGGTGATTACTTCTAAAGGTGCCCCGTCAAAGAAGAGATTGAGGCCAATCAGTGATTCTTGGAATAGAAGAAACCATTGAATACACTGTAAGCGAACTGTGGGTGGTATGTATAACAGGTTCCTAATTCCTGCTTTTTTTTTATTCATATTTGGTGTGAATCGATGTCTACATTACTTATGGTTGGTGTGCATGATCCCCATATGCACAGATATAACTACTGTCTAATTTAGTATGCCCATATTCAACAAAGAAGGTGTCTGTGAAGTTAGCATTTGATTTCTTCTTTTATATGAAACCTGAAGCTAAGCTCTGAAGTCACTATATAATCCAGTTAATGAACAATTCCTGATTTTAGGCTTAATGGACTGAAATGTAAGTACCTCTCCCAAATATAACACTTGTCACAAAAGTATATAGGGGTTTGTATAGAATATAGTATACAGAAGTATATACGGATTTGTTTTGTTGGTGCTGCTTGGTACTTGATGCTGGAGCTGATGAATTAATCAATAAGATGCTAACAGAGGCGAATTAATTATGCAGGCTTGTGATTGTCCTGATGATGCTTTTGAAGGGGAAGACTGGAAACGATGGTTGACACTGCTGCCACTACATGGACTGCATGCCAACATCCAGATGGAAGTGCAGTATTAATTCGCTTTATGCTTTGTAATTTGAGCTTTTGACAGATGTTTATTTCAGACATATTGATGAATTTTATAGGAGTGCAGACATATCGAAATACAAACTGAGATGATAAAACCACAAATCCCTTTCATCTACAGGGCATGATGCCGAGAGATTGGCTCTCCTTTTCCTTTGAAGTGATTTCATCACATCACCTGGGATTTTATCATCTTTCATATACCGCTACTCGGCTGAACTATGTCCATCTCTTCAGAGTAGAATTTTTCAGTGTAGCACCATATCCTGTTATTACTGATATAATTGAGCAGTTCCTTCACTGCAATAGTCTGTTCTTAGAACAAGGGCATCTTTTACGATAAATATAATTTAAATGATAATTAATCGGATGCTACGTGCAAAGAAAGTTACAAATTGTATACTAATCAAGTTCCAAAACTCATTTGTCATGTATATATACGACTGTACGTGAATGACCTTACTACAATAAGCACAGCACTGTTGGCCGTCAGATCAACAACATTTTAATAAAAAAATTTCTTTTGCAAATGATTGCTTAGGCCTTGAATGATCTGATTGGGCAAGCAAATGTCTAACTCCTGCGGAAAAATTAAGAGAATTTTCAAACTGCAGTCGAAGGCCATGCAAAAGTCCAAGATACAATCCAATTCACAAATCTTCCATTTTTTTAAAAAAAGAAGTTGAGAAAAGCACATTATCCATGTCTAAACAATCCAAAAATATCATGTGCGTGCAGAGGAAAAATATAAATTCAGTACGAACCCAGTAACAGATCGTATGTTAGCTCTTGCAAAGTACAAGCTCACATACAATTGGAGGAATAAAAATCCCTCTTGTAATTCAGATGATGTACTCCTATATCCAGATTTAGCAATAATAATTCAATCAATAGTTCAAACAATAAGATATCAGAATCTCATGATACAATTTCATTTTTAGCTGGCCCACCTAATTAAAAATGACTCGGAACATATGTTCTCAGTTCATACTTCATGGCGTTGCTACTGTCTTATTCGGCCACTATTACTAGTACTACTACCACATGACTAATATTGTTGGTCAAATTACAGAAAAGGAAACAGACTCCAATGTAATGCCATTTGAACACCACCCATTGTACTGATGATTACTGGCTGCTTAGCATGTCACATTCTCAGCACCATGTTGTGGATGGGAGTGCGAAAGATGTGTTCTTGGGATCCTTTTTCTGATTATTCCCTTCCCGCCCTGTTCTTCGTGGAGGGGTGTGTGTTCTTGAATTCAGCAATGCGCGTGTTCTTAGGTTGTACTATGATATATATCGATTCTTGAATTCGCTTGTGGACGAATTCGTCGGATTGTTAGTGGAGCACCCACTTCTGCACCAGAAATTGTGCAGAAGTTTCTTTTCTTTTTTCTTGTCCATGATGGAGTATATTAGACTGCATCGGGATGGGGTACTTCTGGAATTTGTTTGTGATTATATCGATTCTTTGCTCACTAGTAAAATGCAACCTTTTTTGTTTTGTTCTAATTTTGCCTGCTGCTTACTGCTGCACCAAAAGTAAAAGGAACGGCCTTTGAGTCCTGACAAGATGTGCTTCCCATTGTTGTTGTTTGTTTCATACGCATGGTGAAGGTATACACTTGTTTGTGTGACATTGTCTGTTTGTTGCTTTTGGATGGTTCTTCATGATGTTATCAATCTTGTCTGAACATCCTTCTGCGATAGCTGGGTGGTTTTGCAAAACAGAAGTATATATATGTTCTTTTTTTTCACTCTATTTGTATTCATGAATTTTGCATTTTGTAGGTACTACTCCATGTATGGCCATGTTGCAAAGCTAGCAGAGGAGATCGAGAAAGGTGCTTCTTCAGTTGAAGGAGTTGAGGTCAAGCTATGGCAGGTTGTACCATGAAAGTGATTTTGTGCTTTAGCTAGAGTAATAATTAGCCACATGTTTTGTTTAACATGTTGATAAAATTATCATATGACTAGGTCCCAGAGACTCTTTCTGATGATGTGCTCACCAAGATGGGTGCTCCTTCAAAGAAAGATGTTCCCATAATCACACCCGCAGAGCTTGCCGAGGCTGATGGTGTCATCTTTGGGTTCCCAACTAGATTTGGAATGATGGCTGCTCAATTCAAAGCATTCATGGATGCTACCGGTGGGCTGTGGAGGACACAGCAGCTCGCAGGCAAGCCCGCGGGAATTTTCTACTCTACTGGTTCCCAGGGTGGTGGCCAAGAAACTACTCCGTAAGATGCTTCCAAATTATGCTGAAATTTCAAATTGTCTGATGCTTGTAGTATAAAATTCATTTTTATCTTAATCAAGAATGCCACTTATCATCCATGGTGTCACTGAAAATACGAATTGTCTGACTTTGTGATAATGGTGTTATAGAATATTACTTGCAGTTGAAACCATGTCAATCATGGAGTATAATGAAATTCACTTTTCATCTTGTAGGTTGACAGCAATTACTCAGCTAGTGCATCATGGCATGATCTTTGTTCCAGTAGGGTACACCTTTGGTGCTGGGATGTTTGAGATGGAGCAAGTGAAGGGCGGAAGCCCGTACGGGTCTGGCACATTCGCTGGTGATGGATCAAGGGTTGCCACTGAGCTTGAGCTGCAACAAGCCTTCCATCAAGGGAAGTACTTTGCTGGAATTGCGAAGAAACTCAAGGGTTCCGCATGATCACCTAGACAATGTTTGAGTCTGATCATCCATATGGAATAAAGTTTTAGCTCTAAAGTTGATAGTTTGTTATTTTACCTCAGAGTGCCATTGGAATTGTAATTTGGGTTGTTGCCCAATACTTTGCCATGATATATGTGATCCCATACCTTTTCCTGCTTTACTGCTTTCTAGCATGAAACATGCTGGCATCATGTGGACATGCTCTATTTCTTCTATATTGTTTTCTTTTATGAATATTTTGCCATGGATTTGCTTGATGAAATTGGACGGTTACTTTTCTTAAGTTCTGTGAGTATCTTTTGGCCCTATCATTTTCAGTACATGAAAGGTGACTAGTTTCCGTACCATTTGAGTGGCACAATTAAATTACTAATTTTCAGGCATGTATGTAGATCAATTACTTACATTACCAATTAATATAGAAAATTGGTGAAGCAATCATGTTATATAGTGTGTTCTTAAACACTAGTCACATCTTTCTTGTTATGCTGTATAATCTGATCATCCCTTAAAGTTCCACAGCGCACTCGTTTGATGCCTCGAACTTATCTTTCATGAGATGGAAGGAGTAGCTGGATGTTGAACCAGAAGCAGGACATGGTCATTTTCAATCTAGAAGAAGCTGCCTTTTCTTTTCAATTAGAAAGGTACTACAAATTGTTCTATGGTTGGTGAACTCAATTGTCCCCTGTTCCCTTTCTGGTGAAGACACATGACATTTCTTGTGATTCATGTTTTTTTTTCAATATTAAAGCTCTCCAAAGGAAAAGTTTGACATAGATTACCATAGATTCTTAACAAACTATTGTTGTTAAACAATCTAGAAGCATCAAACAGAGAACTTGTGTTGCGTTAAGAGAATAAAAAGAATGTTTACTAGAAATTGAATCCCTTGGAGGACTCATTTCTTCCCTAAAAATGGAGTCAGATGATAGCTTTTTTTTTTTCAAAAAAAAAAAAATGTTGTTAAAGGTCAAGCCAATTTTGTTTGAATTAACCAGGATTAAGGACTGTAGTAAAAGTGCTGGGAAGAGCTGATTTTCACCAGGATTTGACTATAGGAGAAGTATCATTTGGAAACCACTAATATGATGAAATCATGAAAACCACTCTACAAAATAAAACCATAAAAGCTTCAATTCTATCCATTGCCATACCGCTAAAGATGAATGTTGCGTACCAAATTAAAGAAGATCTGTCAGTGCAGCACCATATATTCACTAGAAACTTTAAAAGATTTCTAGACTCCCACCAGAGAGGGGAAAGACAAGAGAAGCCTTTACTTTTGCAAGAAGGTTGGTTTATGAAAGCTATAGGCATGATTTGGCATGATTGAGTGCAATATTGAGTGACTCTTTTTGTAGCCTAGCTATTTGGAGGCCTGCATGACCTCATTTCTGTTGTCATTTCCTCACTATGCAATCCTGCAACTTCCAGCTTAATTTACTGTTTATGTCTTATGATGTATATGTGTGAGTCAAGCAGATGGAGATGGGAAGAAGAGTGGTGCACCAGACACCATGTCAATTATTCCCCATACATGCACAGCCACTGCTGTTGTGATTAGCTGCAAACCTGCAAGCTAAATGCAAGAATCTCACATACCAAAGGCACCAGAAGCCTGCATCCTTGGACAGCAAAGAAAGGAATCCATGCAGTTATGTTTTCTTGTTTTTCAGAATCCAATAACTGAATGTGTTTGACTGGATGCACAGGACCAAAAGTTTTCAGATGGAATGGACTCCACTCAGGATGGTAAAGCTGATGCACTAGCTTATTGTTAAGCATTTCTTTTGAAGCTGCTAGTGTCAAGTGTTCACTACTGAACGCTGTGCACTTCTATGACTATTTAGATACAAGGGGATATCCCCTCGAGAGGAGAATACACTTTCCCTTGAACCCTTAAACTTTCTGCACGACAGAGACGGCATGTTTTTTTTTCTTTTCTGAAATGAATGTGCATTTTGTTGCATCTCTGATTTGAGTGAATGGGTCAAATGCTTTTGACTTCTCACTGCTTGAAAGTTGAACATCATCTCTAGTGTTTTCTGCCATTCACTTTGGGGTTGCTGCCCTTTTTTTGTTCTTGTCATCATGGTGAATGTGTGTTGCTCAGTTGCCGACACATTTCTGGCAGACCATTGTTTATAGATGCGCGCACACACACACACACACAAAAAGAGATGGAATTCAAACAGCTACATTTCTGTAATTTTGTTAAGTTTATATTTTCTGTCACTTTTGTGGCACCAGGATCTTATTATTGTAAATTTTGATCCAAGATTCTAAAGTATGAGTAATTTACTTCTCTGACCTGTCTACATATCAGTAATCTTGCATGATCAAACATGTCATGTTGCTACAGGAAGCTAAATCGCCATTTAAGAGTGCCGAGATTTTTTTTTATGAAAGTGTTTCATTTGCTTCTCTTTAAGGAAAGTTTCATTTTCGTCATAATGTATCCTAATTTTTACCCTAATATTTTCTATGATCGATTAACCTCTGAAAAAAAAAAAGATAACCACCTCAATGAAAAAAAAACAGAAAAGAAGTTGCGTTAACGAAAAAACCGATTGATCTATATGATGAGGAACGACAGTGAACTTATTCCATCCCGTCACAAGTTGGGCCTTCAGTAAGCCCATCTCGAGCCCACACATTACAGCCATAAATCCACGCCGAAAATGGCCCGGCCCGGCCCGGCCCACTAAAGAGGAGGCTAAAAACCCTCGCAAAAAAAAATATCTTCTTCTCCCTTTTTATATTCTCTCTTCTCTTCACACTTATCCCCAAACTCGTAAACCTCTCACTCTCCCCACTCTCGCGCCTCCTCCCATGGCTTTCCTCCCGACCACCGCCGCGCGCCGCCGCCGCGCAGGCATTCGCCTTCGCCTCGCGCCGAAGCCGTCCTCTCTCCGCCGCCGCACCATCGCGCGCTCTTCCCCGCGCCGCCGCCGCGGCGGCGTTCCCGACGCTGGCTGTGCGAGGAAGCGGAAGGCGAGGCAGCCGGTGGTGGCCGCGGCGCGGCGGCGGGGCGGGAGCGAGCAGAGGGAGACGATACTGCTCCCGGGTGCGACTACTAAACCACTGGCCTGATCGTGATGGAGTTCCCCAAGGGCCCCGCCGCCGACGCGGGAGGCAGATGATCGACACCTACCTCAACACCCTCGCCACCGTCCTTGGAAGGTATATATTATGTAAAATTTCTCTCCTCATTGTCAAGATCTCCACCTTTCTTTGACTCACCTGGTTCACCTAGTTTTGGTGCCAATTTGAAGGACTGACTGACTGATATGACTTTACGTCGGTAAGAAATCTCGAGAGAAATGTTTGTTTCATAACTTCACTCAAACATCATATAAATGTTGTTTCGATTGTAAAATTTGAATAGTCGAACTTTTAATTGAGCGCAGTTTTTGGTAAAATGTTAAAAAAAGCTTTACACTTCTATTAGGTGGTTGCAAAATTTTGATGATCAATTTCGTTGAAGAAACAGAGTGCGTGTAGTAGATTGGTAGGACATGTCTATAGTTTGCACAGGTTTATGCTTGACGATTCACAAGGAATTAAAATTTTGCTAAACAAAGGAATGGTTGATTATTTGTTAGGTATTCTTGGCTGGGTCACTGCACGTTGGTGAAGTTATCATCAGTGCTATGTCTGAAATAGCCATTGCTGTACTATAAACCACGCCTTACAGCTTTTGTAATTTTCTGCCTTAGTTCATTTTCTTGATTTACTGAGCACATGTTTGCAATC